>CAJNIZ010044293.1:98868-114030 GCA_905231905.1 Symbiodinium pilosum
TCAGAATCCTTGGTCCTGGGTCTGAAACGCAGGGGCCTCCTATGCTAGATGGCAGGGAGGTGGAGGGGATTAGGGGGCTGGGTTTTGTACGCGGGGCTCCAGCGGTGCAAGTGAACACGTTTTCGGCTTCAAATGCGGCTCACGTGCAGCTTGCAATTCATTAGCAGTGTTTTCGGCTACCTTTGCGTCGACTACCTTTGCCGAGGCGATCTCGCGTTAGCGATCAGATTATTCAGATACGGACATACGCTGGTGAATACTCTCAAATATCATTACTTCTCATGAAATCAATTTCAGTCTTCAATCGAATAAAGAAGCAGACCCTACAACAGCAACCATAGCAGGACACAAATCAAGCGAGCTAGGCTTGAGTCTAGTCTTGCTTGAGCAGTGGTAGCCTTCAAGGTCTGGAAAGCCACGTAACGTGTGATGTAACTAGAATCTAGCATTGGTGGGAGAACAAGCATAAAACATGAACGCAAGATTATGCCAAAGAGCGGACGCGAGTAACAATTAAAATGCAATACCAACAGAGGAAATATACATATGGATAGAACATCCGACTTCACCACAGGATTCATAGAGCAGTTATAGCGAACATTTAATAGTATATTGTTGGAAAGGCAGATGTCAATGGTTGGGATGCTTTGTGTTTCAGAACAGCAGTGAATGTAAAGAAGCATTGGACACACAGTATCAGTTATGTATCAGAAACAGCGATGCGTTAGGAGACATACATGTAAATATACACCAGAGATTAAAGCAACAGACCCCAGGCCAAGTTATTAGGACGTGTAGACATTACAGTGACATTACGCATTCAGATGTGTCAGTAAGTCAACGAGTCCAAATGGATAATCCAGACAGCAACGGACAGACAGTAATGTCAATTAAAAATACCAAAAAATTAGGCATGATATTTGGTTCTGATGTTTACGATCTCCAATATCAACGGGGGCAGTGACATTTACAGGAACTGGAACATGTAGTGCTCTAGTTGCAGCATGAGATACTACATGGACAGAAAATATCAAAGAAGTAAGTGAAAAGGATTGTTATAGAGTTGATAATCCGTACGATGAGCATGTCAGGGCAATGCATTCAGAAAAAAAGACTTGATGCAACAACCAGGCATGACCAGGCATGACGTTACTATACAATTACCACCCCAGGATGACGTTATTCCTACGAAGCATCTCGCAGAAAGAATCACAATGGACCCCCCCTCCCCCCCCCCGCTCAAACCTTGATTCCTGTGAAGGAATTACAGTCGACCACCCCTCCAAACCTACGCTTTGCTGTGAAAGAGATTTCAGCTCCCCGAAGGGAGCTTCGGTGTCTTCGAAAGCCATGCTGAAAGCACTGATTGGATGGCACCGTTGTTAAGGGTCTCTCAAGTCTATGTCTTAAACTTTTGGCGCTTCGACCACATGTTCTTCTTCGTTTGGCTTTTGCTGAAAAACATTCGAGAATGCAACTTGCTCCCTGTGTGTCCTCTATCTAGTTGCCGCTCCACCCTTTTGAGTTCAGTCCTTCTCCAAATTTTCCCAACGGCCCAAAATCTGAAAACACCTCTCCAATATCATGGCATGCATGGCCCAACTAAAGAACGGCGTGCAAGTCAAGGTGACACGAGGGGGAGGGAAGGGTCTGGAGAGGCCTTTCCCAACGTAAAATCAGATCCCCGAGCAACAAATCGTTCTTTGCGCACCTCGCAATAAATGTGCAAAGTAAGGTTCGGAGGTTCGACTTGAGCTACAAAAGTGACTTGACTGCTTCTGGGGTCGGCGGACTTAACCGAAGGCTGCTTAAGTCCTGGCTTTGCTGATTTTGCTAGAGTAGGCCGCGGCATCTTTCAGTATCTTCTCTTCGATTGGATGTGGCAAGACCTTGTGTCGAGCACACGCGCCTCATCCGCAAGGACTGGCGCTTGCTGGGTCGCTTGCTAGATGTTTTTCGAAACTTCGGCTTGGAGACAACGAAGTGAAGGCAACTCGTACCGACCCTTCCAGGCTGGGATGCAACTTGTTTGTTGAAGGTCGAAGTTGCGGGTTGAAGGCCTGCTGGTTCGCACTCGCTCGGTCCTTTGCTTTCGACCTGCATCGCAGCACGCCCTGAATTCATAAAGCAACAATCAAAATCCACTCGAGCCTGGACAGAGTTGTCTCTGACATTGGGCACGTTGAAGACTATCACGATACGTCCGCCCTTCTCACGGACCTGAGGCTCACTCTTGCATGTATTGAGTTAGCTTCAAGCCACACATGCTTCGGCAGGTGCGTTCAAAGGAGGCTCCTGCACCTCAGCACAGCCCATGCTTGCAAGCCTCTTGTTATGTAGACTTTGCTTCCTGATTTAGCATTGGCTCATAAGCATTGAACTGGTTTGGAAACGTACGCTCATCGCATTGTCACAACTCTCTTCCTCTGGATCAATTGGTTCAGCGGCAATTCACGGCAATTCTCAACCACGTAAACTCCCGACTAATGCTCTCGCACAACACAAGCTATCTGTGGAGGACTCATTTGGCTCAAGTCACCTCTGACATAAATGACATCTGAAGGAGCAACAGCGTTGACTGACACTATGTCAAATACATAAGGCCTTTCGGACCCCGCGCTACCAGATTTGATCCACACCATCTGGAACGAGCCCCTTGATGCAACGGGATCTGGAAATTGCATGAGTATGGCATTCTCACGGAGCTCACAGATCAATGCTCATGATCTGGAACAGGCATGGAAAGGTTTGGATACCTGTAGGGCAATCGAGCGTCTGGTCTGGATTGTCTGGAATGAAGGATGGAATCGAGGGCCCGCAGCCATGTGCCAGAACTACCATTTTTCAAGCTCAACATCGGACAGGCTGACAATGTGCGCTCCTTGTGCTATTCCCTCTCTCCTTTCAATCGATTCTTTCTTTAGGGAATACTCCGCAAAGCTAACAACTCCAGGCTATGTACACCATACAAGGGGGTTAGCTTCACATGTGTTTTTTCCGAGATGCACATACCGTATCAAGATGTGCTGGGGATCCATTCTCTTTTTGTAGGTTGCAGGAGAGGGCTCGTATTTGGGACAAAGGCGAGCTGACAAAGTAAATTTGCTGGGCACGCATGCAAACGCATGCCCGGATCCTGGCCCACAAAAGCAGAAATAGGTCCGGCTCAATCCAAGAATAGGTGGCTGGCACAGTAACCTGCCATAACCCACCTCAGCAACCTCTTTTCTTGAGATATGCTTGGGGTGCAAAGTCCATCTGGACCTGCAATAGCAGCCCGCTTTCGCAAGACATGTTCAGGGAACTGCCTTGCCAGATTAAGGAATAGGAAGGTATGACCTGCTTGATTGCTACAGGCCAAAACTACACAGCATTCTGTCCCTCTTCTTCGGGGCGGCCCCTCTCAACTAGCCCAACCACCGCAAGCTCTCTTACCAGACCCGGTCCGCGATAACTGCTCCCAAGCCAATTGCAGCAGAGCATTTTGCTGGACCGAATGGCGACACTTGCATGCTGCCAGCGCTTCGTCACAGCCAGCGCAGGTTGCGCAGGTCACTTGGGGTGGAAGACAACCCGGTCGAACTCTCCTGCCGAGCCCACCAGCAGTACGCTTCCGTAGCGCAGCGCAGAGAGTCCTTCCCTGAGAAAAGATGCTACAGGTCTACTCCTGATCTGGGCAGAACTCTAAGTCCATCAGGCAAACACCCTGGAGATTCGGCACTTTTCCAGTTTGGGTTTTGCTGACACATGCTTGACAAAACTGAAAGAATAAAGCTGGTGCGCTCAAGTCTGCGAAGCCAAGCACTTGTGCAGGCATGAGCTGCATGCAACATAAAGCCCTTGAGCGCTAGGCTGCTGCTGTGGCGGGCGCCATACTGCACCCTACATCCCGCTGCCCTTGCATGAAGCCACGAAGCGAGCGGGGCAGCAAGGCGCTGAACCTACCGTGGTGCTTACGAAGATAACGTGGAAGGCGCGGGCCTGTTTTTGGCTGTCTGACACTTGCAAGAATTCGATCCTTGGGCAGAGGTGAGGTGGAACTCAGGGCCAAGCTGAACGCCTGCTCCAATGCCCAAGCTAGATAGTAATGCTGCAAGGTCAGGGCCAAACTTCCAAGAGAAAGAATCAAAGTTGAATTGCCAATAACCAATAATTACACATGATAGTATTTCTGAATAGATACACGCATGTGTGAAACCACTCCTTGCAAAGCGCAAGAAGTCTAATTGGAGTCACAGACTCCCCAACATCTCCACTTGAAAGCGGGCTGCCGCGGGCGTGTTGATCTCCGTCTGAATTGTACGAATTGTACGGGGCATTTACAGGGCAGCAAGGCACACCTTTTGCCACCTGTACAGTACGTGGCTTGCTCACTGCAGAGAGAATAAAAAGTCGCACCGAATTCGGGCTGGCGTGGAGGTGACAGCACAGTCTGCAGGAGTGGACAGCCCACTCTTATGCCTCTCAGATGCTTGCTGTACTGGAGACAACCCAGCAAGACTGTAATGTGCCAGCTGCACCGACCACATGCTGCCAATCTCCATGACCATCTCATCGACGAGATCCATGAAAATCATTCCAGCGACCTTCAATTCTGCAGCGGAATGCTGGAATGAGGCAACGGAGTGCAGGCATCCATTTTGGAGCTCTGGTCCTGCCTGGTTCTTCACCTTCTGCACGTCACCCTTAATGTCCAACCATGATGCCTCGTCACTGCCTCGCGTGTTTTGACGGCGTTGTAGCTGAAACATGTGGAAGCGAAAACCCTGCAAAGGCACCCCTCCACTGAGACCTTTGCAAATCTCTTCTTCCAGCAGCGCATCGATGCCTGTAACAAGCATGCATGCAAACTGGAGCCTGGCCGTTTGATATGGAATCATTTCAGGCCACCCATCACTGCGTAGGGACTACACACCGCACGACTGTCTTCTTTGGCCGGTGGCCTTCGTCTATGTTGGACAGCGTGACGGCGGCTCCTGTTTCGGGGCTCATGGCGTCTGTATCTGCATGGGCCCAATACACAGTTTATCCATATGCCACATACACCCGCAGCCTCCACCATCTTCCACGGTCCTGCCTGGTTTCAGTCTTGCATGTACTTTGACCCCACAAGCAAGAGCCGGACCTGCGGGAGGCTCATCCCAAGCGGCCTTCGAAGGAGATTTTGTTTCTCAGGATCCACAGCAAAATCGGAGCTGTGATCAGCAGCCAACAGGGCCACACGAGCAAGCACACCGCACCTCAGACCGCCAGCCAAAGCGCACAGCCTCGGTCAGCTTTGCTCTGACCTGGCATAGCAGCAAAGCAGAATCTTCAGCCATATCTTGGTTTGATGCGCAGTTGCTCAAGTGCACTCTCCGCCACGTTCCGAAACTCCGCCATACAATTTGCCATACAGGCACATGCCACCCCAAAACTGCTGACGCTGGTACCGGGCAAGAAAAAATCATGTATCATGTAGCGAACGCCACAAGATGATTGGGAAATCTGTGCAGGAGCCCTTTCGTGAATCCTTTACACGCCAGGCTTGTTGACAGCTTGTTGCCAAGTTGAGCCCAGTGCGTTGCCACTGGCAGGCTTTCCATGAAGGAAGCTGGCCAACAACTTACAGTATGTGTTGATTGCTCAAGCAGTGGTGAGTCGGTCATGATTCTAGGTGAATGAGTGAATGCTTATCGGCTGAGCAACGAATGAGCTCAAAATAGCTCAAGAAGATCAGTAGATGAGCGGATCGTTAGCTAGGCACGCCTGGCAGTTTGATCGGCTGATAGGCAGCACGATGCCTGAGACGGTGCCATGGCTTTGAAGAATCCTGCGCCGCGTAGCCATCAAGGTGCGCTGTGGGAAAGCACCTTGCCTTCCTAATTGTCGGCACAACAAAAACTAGACCCCGATTATCCCGAACGCAATAAATTCAACGTTAGCAAGGGACGCGCATCTGGCCGCGTTCTAGGTGCCGCGGTCGCAGTGCGGTGTAGTTGCTGTAGTGTATGTGCGGTGTAGGTGTCCTGGTGTATGTGGATTCTCAGGACGCTCCACGCGCCGGCGCCGCCACCCGCCAAAAAACAGGAGAGTCGGCGATTGCGAAAGAGCTCTGAGGACGCTCCACGCGGCAGCACCGCCACCCGCCCAAAACCACAGGAGGGATGTCGATTACAAAAAGAACTCTGAGGACGCTACACGCGACAGCGCTCGCGAGACGGCCGTCGACACCGAATAGAATTCGCAGAACGCTCCACGTGGCAGCGTTGCCACCCGCGGACAACAGCGAGAGGAAGGTCGATTCCAAATCGAATTCGCAAGACGCTCCACGCGCCAGCGCAGGCACCCGCCAAAAACTGGGAGAGGGTTCGCAATACACGTTGAAAATTCACACGGCGCCACAGCGAAAGCGTTTCGACACGCGCGAAATCCGCAGAGCGTTCGCGGACGAAGTGGAAAATTCGCATGGCGCCAGAACGAGCGCGCTTCGACACGCACGAAAACCTGCAGAGGGTTCGCCAACGGAGTTGATAATTCTCACGGCGCCACAGCGAGAGCGCTCCGACACGCACGAAACCTGTAGAGGGTGCATCCCGCATACCCCCGCCAAACCTACCCCGGCTTTAGAAATAAAAGAAAATAGAAGAGGTGCTGTGCTGTGGTGTAGGCGAGCAGTGTAAATGCTGTGGTGAGGGGTAGGCGAGCGATGTATGTGCTGTGGTGTGGTGTAGTGAGCGGTGTAGGTATAGACTGTGGCGTGCATGGTGTATGTCAGCCGTGGAGATTTTGTGGTGTATGTTAGCGAAGTAAGTGTTGTGTAAACTGTGGCATGGTGTATGTGAGCGGTGTAGGTGCTGTGGTGCGTGCAAGGCAACCGTTTTCGACAAGGAACCCTTCGCGGTGCTTTCGGGAAAAACTTGCCAACCCTCAGCCGGCACCTCTTAGCAAGAGGTTTTGAGCCGCCCCGAAACCCGCGAGCTCTTTGGGAAAACGGCTCCAAGGTGGAGCAGCTGCGCCAAGTTCGTTGCAGTTGAGGTCAGTGCTTAGACGAGGGGTAATGGAGGACTGCCTGGCACTTGGTGCATTTCAAGGTGGCCTAGGGTGCTCAACGTCACCCAATCTTTTCCTGTCAAATTAGCTGTTGTTTTCGGAAGGACAACCAAGATCAACCAAGCAACAGGATTTGTTCCCACCCCCAAACGCTGTCCAACTTCACGGGTCTAGAGCCGGAAATGCCGAAGCCACGAATGCTAGACTAGCTTGCGCAGAGCCGTTGCGGCGGAGTGTTTCATGCTAGTCTCGTCCTCTCACTGCGTGCAAAGAACATCATATCGCCAGTTCCTTTCGTTGGGCCCGGTCTTGGCTGCGCAGAATGAATGCATATAGCCCTCGCCCGCGTGCTGAGATTTCACAAAGGCTTGCGAAGTGCCAATGCCAAAATGCATTTGTTAGGGGCCAAACGAAATGCCGGTGGGACTTGTCTTAGCGACACGCGGCAAGCTGCAAATGAAGCCACTGAATGAGCAAGGTCAAACCGACTTTGGCACCACCAACTGTCGATGGGACTGCATGGTGTTACTGCGAGGAAGCTGCGGAGCCGAAGAAGAATCAGAATCAAGCAATACCTGTACTATCGAAAGAACCTTCTCCCAGGTCTGCCGCTGCGATGGATTGGTGCCCTCCTGTAAGATAAGATGCTTGGAGCACACCAAAATCGCAAAGCATTGCATCTGGAGAGCTCCTGCTTCGCGCGAAAACGTGAAAGAGGCGCTTCACCAAAGCAGGGCCGACGCCAACCCATTATCCGCGGGCCTTGCTCCTCGGGAGCATGTGATGTCAAGGCATCTGGGGTCGTGCAATCAAAAAAACTGTTCTTGTGGCTGTCCTTGACCTCTTCATGGGCCAGCTCCATAAAGGAATCAGCAAGCCTAAAGCAACGCACCACGCAGGTCACCGAAGACCGCATAATCGTGCCGCATCATGTCCATCAACAGGATACAGCATACGTAGGATCAACACAATCGAGTGAAGCTCTCGACGTCCTTGACTTCCTCGGAATTTTCTGCGGTCCAGGCGATTGTGCAGAACTAGCAATTGAGCTGCTGGCAGCCTCTTCCAATGATGTTTCTTCCTGCACTTTGCACTTGGCAGAGAACTTGTTTTTTGCCTCAGCCATTCGGTTGCCTCCTCCCTCGGTCTGCTGGGCGTGCTCGCCTTGGATCGATCTTCCGATCCTCGAGTTGCACCTGAAATTGCATCGCAACGAGCTGGTCGATGGGACGATGCAGAAGTGCACATGGGGAGCTGTGGCAGCTTGGGCAGTAGCGATGTCTCGTCTTCATGACTTCAAGCACAGCCGGCAACCATTCCTGACACATGGGAGAAGCAGCTGAGCCGAACGACTGATGTTGGGCAGAAGGCAGCGATTGCTTTGCAAAGATCACGGCCTCAACATCTGGGAGTGGCCCAACAATGGGCTGCGCCTAGTGCAGGGAGAATGACATGTCAGCATTCTTTCGTCATTTGTGCTTCGGCCTCGTCGATGACTCCCAATTGCCGGAAGACGACATCAATAAATGGAGCCACCTGATATGCGATAGATCCTGGCTGTGCTTGCAAAGCCATACATGACTAAGCTCGGGGCAACTGCTTCGGAGGTGTCGATCGGATGCGGTCCTGCCGGATTGCAGCCTTACGCGCGGCCTGCCTTCCCCTGACACTAGTCCTGCAAGCGGGCTCGCAGGCGCGGAACCAGCATCAATGCTTATTCGCGTATCCTGGCCCATCGGCTAGACACAAGGAAATGTCAGAATTCAAAACATGTTTTCCAGCACCTCACGAGGACTCTCGCGACCAAGAGAGGTGCCATCGAACTCATCGAAGGCCTTCAAACATGAAACATCATGTTTTGCATGAAGAGCTGTGAGCGCAATCGAAGCCTCGCCCAGCAGCATGTCCAGCAACTCCTGACAAGGAGATCAAACACAGCCTTGCACATCCTTGACTGCTCAGCCTGTACACCTATCTCTGCTGCCTGGTTGAATATCTTGCTAACTCCACCTTACTGTACTCATATATGTGCTCATTGCTCCATGCCCAATAGCACCAATTGCTAGTTTCCTGTTCCTCTGTTCCCTGTCATTCTGGCAGCTGCCTGTTCTCAGCAATATGAGCTAGACGAGTAGCATTAGACAGGACATAGCTGCAGCCAACCTCCCGTGCATGTAAGTGTCACAGGAAAGCTCCGAATCTCACAGCCATCACAGAGGGTGGTCTTTGCCACAGGATGTGCGACCGACTCATAGTATGGTAGTATGGTCGCCACCACCAGACAGATCAAAACAAACCCAAAGCAGACCTGTGGAATCGTCTGACATGCATGGCCACGACATTCAAGGTTTAAAAGGAAACGCCCAACATCATGCATTCGATGTCATCATTCAGGCCTGACTGATTAGCTCTGCCGTATCTTGCTCACCTGCCGACAGGCAGTGCGATACAATCAATGTTGATCTGCACGTGATCGATTGGATGGCCTTTCGGGCTTGACTGAGATGTATGCCTTCGGGCATGGGTATTACGAAACACTCATGCATGCAATCCCGCGTGTCTGGGGAAGGGGCGATGCCGCAACAAAGCTTGCGCTTTCTGTACCAGTCCCACCTGGGCTGATGCAGAAGTGCTCATACAGCAGAAGGCAGCCACGTAGCCAGGTAGTCTACCCTGCAGTGCGCAACCTTGAGGCCTCAACGCAAGTCGGGAGGCGGTGAAGGTGGCCGTGGAGGCCTGGCGTCTGCTATCACTTCCCGGCACGCTCAAGGCAACCGACGCTGAGGGCTCTGCCCTGTATCCTTTGACGGAGCTTGCTTCTGATGCGTCCGAAGCCCTGCAAGGAGCGCTCAGCACCAGCTTTGGTGTGACCAAGCAATGTCAACGTCCCGACATCCCTTGCGGGCAAACGTCCTGCCAAGCGGATCTCCTCCTTTGCTGATGTAGCTTTTGCTACACCTCCGGATGTGGCAGCCGAAGTAGTATCTTCACCTTTTTGCGGCCTCATCATGCAGTGTTGAGCAACCAGCGTTCAATCTATGTCATGTGATTGCCGAAGCCTTCGCGGAGACGGCTGGACAACACTTTCACTCTCAGCGCTAGATCCATCTGGAGCCGAATCCTGTCGAAAAGTCGCGTGCCATCTATCCCTCACCGAAATTTGAGGTCACTCCTCGCTGAAAATGTCAATGAAAGCTGGAGCTATAGGAGTCGGGTGCCGTAGAGCAGGCTCGGTAGCGGCAGAGGACCTTGTGAACCGCCCACCGCCTTCTATTCTGTTTGCGGCACCTTTGTTACCTCTGTTGACCTGATACCTGAAAGATCCTAAGCCCATAGGCATCTTCAACAAAAGAAGCTGCAGCATGCAGCGTGCTGCACGGCAAACATGTCGCCACAAACGCCTGTGCAAACCAGCAACGCAACAAAGCACTTCGACTTCACGCAGTTATCACAGGCAGGAATGACGAGAACAAGGACGAGGACAAGGACGGGCGGACGACGACCAGCAAACAATCAAAAGCATCAGCACCACCAGCCTTTCATTCCGCTGTCCTCGTGGCCACAAAAAGACTTGCAAATCGTGCGTGCGCCGCCCACCTCGGAGACTGAGACTAAGGGTAGGACGGCAAACTATCGTTATGTGACGTGGCATGATGCCGCGTTTAGTAGTGGCCGATGCACAGACGGTCTTGCCAATTCCCTGCTGCAGTTCCATGCTGGCAGGTCACATTGAGCCTGCGCGTTGCATTCAAGCCTCGCCGCGCTGATCAAGAGCTGAGATCCCACCGTTCATTGCCATGGACTTGGGGCGGTGGATTAGTAAACGCAAAAGCTGGAGCGGAGAAGGGGCCTAACAGTCTAAGCAAGCACACAAGCAACCCATCAAAAAGGGAGCAGAACGAGAACACCACCGGAGACAGTCACCAAGAACACATCAGAAACGCAGGAACCCAGAAAATGACCATCCTAAACACAAAATTGCAGCTTTCCTTGTCTGCTGCTGCCACATGTATCGCTGGCCGGCCTTGACTCCTTACCAAAGCCTGGCACCCTTCTCCATCCCACACTAGACCATAGCAAAGCCCTGCCCAATGGCCCAATCCGACTCCCACCACCCACTGTACAAACTCCAAGAAGGCCCCCAATCTGATGGCAACATCCTCAGAATGAACTTTCGTACGCAATGCAGTGAACACCTGCCTCATTGCGTTGCAGCACCTGTGAACCCTTGAACCTATGCTTCATAACACCCCATGCATTGCAGAGAGGACGCTGGATGGTGTCGTTAATCAGCTCATCCATGATGACAGAAACAACTTCATCCGTGACCTTCTCCTGCGCCTGAGTCATGAGAGCTCTTGACAGAGAAGGTGAGCGACCGGCCCGAGAATGCCGCAGCCGCAGCGTCAGCTGCAGGACCTTGCATCTCATACAGCACTTTTTGATCCGCAGCACCTCTCCCACAGCAGGGATTTCCAAGTTGAGGCCCTGTCCGGTCGTGTTGCTTTCAACATCCGGGCCTGTGAACGAACATAGGCACGCAGAAAGCCGAAGTGATTCGCAGCGACAAGAAACCTGGTCCATCTTTGAGGCTGGCATCCTGGAAGCAGGAGCATTTTCTTAACGGAGAATGTAGCACTATGCGGGTCCTGTTCGGTCGCATTGGCTGTGACTGACTCAGGCTCATCGACCTGCCAGCAGCTGCGCCCGAAGCACATTAAATGCGGGTACATTGCAAGACAGCTGCAGCCTGATCTTGCTCAGGAGAGATCGCGGCCTCCAACATTTAGTGATAGGCTTCAACCCCGCGCTAGAAGAGGTCAGTGAGCAGGACAAGCACTCTGCGCCTTCGTGGCTGTACAAACCCACTCGTCGACCTGGAAGCCCTCCATGCCTTGCACCTGCAAACGTCTTGCAGCTCCCAAGTTCCTCAAAATCTGCCATTACTTACGAGTACCGAGCCTCGATCTCCTCTATTTGGCATTCGCTTGAGTCGCTGGAGTCGCTTGCATCCTCCTATTGACAGGAGACAAGTGCACGGCGCTTGTCAACAGTTCAAGAGGTAGACTTCATGAAAAAAATGGAGCTCTGACTGAGGGTTAGAGACTCAGGGAAGACCTTGTGCAACTGCGCAGGCGTCGTGCGGCTCGGCAAGGTGTAGAGTCTAGCTGACGGCAGCAGAGCAGCAGAGGCCAGCACCTCGACCACTTCCTCGAGTCCTACAGTTACAGCGTGTCTCAACAGGTCTTTCCTACAATTTACGTCAGCAGTCAAATGGATTTACTGACGGCTATGGAATCCTGCGTCATCTTGATCACAATCATCCTCGCCTGCAGAGAAAGCGCTACAAGTAGGAAGCACGTGCGCAGGACTCAATGTGATAACAGGTGCGTCTTCACATTCTTGAAAGGCTAAAGGTTCTGCCTAAGCCACGTTGGCCTGGGTGGTCAGTTTCTTCAGCTTCCTGCACATGCCGTGGACAAGCAGATTCCTGTTCAAGGATTTCCCGACACATCTGAGAGGCTAGCCACATCCTCGTCATGCACCGAGGCATCCGACAGCCTGGCTGCTTTGCAAGAACCTCAATAAACATTATGATGGGGCGTTGTGATTTGAACCACCAAGAAGGTGATACAGCCTGCCAGCATCAGGCAAAAGTTCAAGCTCGTGCCCTTCGATGATGTCTGGAATCTGATGGCCGGGTCCTTCTGCGTGCAGAAGGCTAATACAGAAGCTGCGGCTTTGCGAAAATGACATCAGGCCTATATCAGGATGCGGACTACTGCTGCGACTCACCTGCACAGAAATTCAAACACACAATTAGTTAAGCGGGTTCAAGCTAATTTTACAGTAAGCCTCCGGGTGGGAAGTCTGGGATACTGCGCTGGCAGAGTCCGCCACTTCGCTGGCCTGGAGTTGAAGTCGCCAGCGGACATTTGTGGAGGGTAGCGGAAACAATCTGAACAGACAGGAGACCCAATGAAAGACGGGGAAAGAAATGAAGAGACGCCGTGAGGGAGCTGGAGAACAAACTGACGGTCGCAACCCCAAGTTTGTGATCAAGCGCGCGGAAACTGCAAGACTTAGGAATGCGCGGCTCAAGCAACGCTGCCAGTGCAGAACATGTCCCTCTGCTGTGGTATTCACGCAATCACGCGCACATATCACGTCATGACGTGTTACCCCATACTGGCCCATCCTACATCCTGGCAAATGGAGACATTTCCATCTAGCTTTGCCATTGTGGCGCCGTTATAACAGGAGAGCCTCAAAAGCAATACATCCGATGTCTATGCATTTGCGGTCTGCAGGGCAAAAACTGGCGTAAAGGGCACAGGATCCGTCTCCACCGTTACCGTGCAGAAAAACTTACGTCGCGCGGAATGAAGGTCTGGTGCGACAAGACGTGACAAGAACTCCAGAGCAGCTGTCCAAAACTTAGGCCTCCGGTCCATCTGAGTCAGGATCAATGATAGGCTGCTGCGACGGCTCCTCGCGACGAAAACAAGTCTTTGAATGGGAACGTTTGAGCTCCACAAGGCCCGTTTCTCCTGCGTCCGTCGCCACAGTTCAAACAACTCCGGCATCACCTGCAGTGGTGCCAGGAGAACAGAAGTCTCAAAAAGCACGATGCTCACGTCACGCCTGCTCATAGGCTGGTGGAGTCGTTTGACCCAGAGGTTGCCAGGACTCTCCACCTCCATTGGCCACAAGTAAGCTGAAAGCACAGCTGAAAACTTTCAACATTTTTCAACTGGCTTTGGACCTCGGCTGGGCGGCCTGCCTCTGTCAGACCTCAGTTCCGCCAACCGCCTTGCGCCCAGGAGTCTTCTCCAGGCAATTCCCGTAAGGTCATAGCTCTGCCGAAATCTCATCGATCAGGCGAACATCCCCCCATGGGACGTCAAGCCTGAAAGAGGGAAACAAAAATGCGGACAAAAATGAAGCGACATAGAAGTGGTTCGATAAGTGGATAAAGGGATGTAGCCTTGGCCGTCCGTCGACTGATGGCAACGGCCATGATAGACGCCTCTGACAAAGTCATAGCCAAACCAAGCATTCACCACAGGAGGGGACGAAGAAGCGCTGAGGTCAATTCCGAGGTGGTGCTGGAATTTCTCGCAATCGTCTTCTTTCAGCAAGGACCTGCAGGTGCAGCCAAGCTTGACACTCAGCCAAAAGAAAGTCCACAGTCATTGACCCCATTGTTCTTGCGCCAGCAATTTGAAGATTTACTTCTTTGAATCGCGCCGTTCTGCTCCCTTCCTGGCCTCGCCAATCCACTGTCGGTCTGCATCAGTAAGATAGGAGGCTCCGTCCTCCTAGAATCAAATGCCACCCAGCTCCCGACACCACAGTTTCAATAGCTACGATGATCCCATCTTTGCCGCCAAAACATTATACAGAACAGCGAGTCAGGTCCTGGTAGGAAGGAGAATTCTCCTCATCCTGCGACAGGACGCTGTCAAGCTCCTAAGCTGGCGGGACTGCGGCCGATCGACAATGCCAACGCCACAGCTAAGCAAGCAACTTCGTCTCGATCTTGATCGACGACCTGCTCAGCAATTATAATTTTGGATATTATTTGGCTGATGTGGAAACTGAGGCCGACGCAGTTTCAGCATGAGATGCATCCTCGTGCTGCGGGCTCCACTGGGCGAAGGCCTCCCATGCGAGTAAATGTTACTAGAAAAACATGCCTGAAGCCCGACCTCAAACCGTCATCTCCAAGAATGGGCCCTACAACTCCAAACCCTGGACCCAAAAATCTCAAGCCCTCGTGTCTTCCCTCCACAGCTCTAAACGCAGGATCCCAAACCTTCACGCGCTGGCGGCCCGGCAGGGGCGGCGGGCGGTGGCGGTGGCGGCGGCGGGCGGCGGGCGGCAGACGGCAGCAGCAGCGGCAGCAGCAGCGGCAGCAGCAGCAGCAGCAGCAGCGGGAGTAGTAGTAGTAGTAGTAGTTGTTGTTGTTGTTGTAGTAGTAGTAGTAGTAGTAGTAATAATAGTAGTAGTAGTAGTAGTACGCGCGACGCGCAGATTTGACGACCCGTCCGTTTGAGGGCGGTCAATAAGGAGGAGCTTGAAAGTGCTGGCAGCGCCAGCACTTCTGCACTGCAGTCATCGTTTCGT
>CAJNIZ010044293.1:114130-135013 GCA_905231905.1 Symbiodinium pilosum
GGTTTAAGGTTCAGGGCTTCTGGTTCCTAATTGGAATAGTATTAAGGACTCCAGTATATGTTTAGGAGGTTGCTTTCGGGCTTTAGAAACTGTAATCAACAATCACCCAGGTTGAGGGCGTTTGCTGGAGATGAACAGGGGCATGCTTCAAGATGATGGAATAACTGCGGCCCTAAACCCTTCACCCTAAAACCTAAACCCTATACATATACACATATCTCTCTCTCTCTCTCTGTCTCTCCTCTCTCTCTCCCCACATATCCCTGAATAACCCCTCGGGCGTCGGGGGTCCAGACCCTAATCCCTCAGACCTAAACCCTAAAGCCCTAAACTCTACGGGTGCCTTCAGCAAGGCTTCAAAAATCCTACAGGGCCGGAACGCCTGAAATCTCCATCCACAAGGACAACAACCCCAGAAAGCTGAGTGAGATCTCAATTCCAAAGCACTGCGTTCGCAACAAAACACCCGTGGCAAACTGCGCAGGCCGTTCGAAGGAACCCTTAACCCTAAGTGGTACTTTCCATTTTCTTTTCCATCATCCCAACATAGCCGCTATGTAGCCCTATAATACACCTATATAACCCCAATATAGTCGTGAGGGTCTTGCATCTGCGTGCAAAATCAGGATTCTTTATGGGATTATGTTCGGGTTATATTGGGGTTATATTGGGGCTATATTGGGATACTGGAAATAAAATGGAAACTACTATTTAGGGTTTAGGGTTATGGGGTCTGCCAAATTCATTGCGGGATGCAACCTGTTTTCGGAGTGCACCGGAACCCCCCAAAGACCTTTCATTCTGAATTCTAAATCTAAATTGAACCTAAACCCTAATCCATAACTAGTAGTTTCCATGTCATTTTCCATTTTCCCACTGTAACCCCAATGTACTATAGTAGCTTCCATTTTCTTTTCCGTTTTCCCAAACCCCAGGCTCCCAGGCCCCTAAACCCCCAACACACAGTCAAGGACACCTCTAGGAGCTCTGACCCCCTGCCGTTTTTCTTGCACTTGAAAGCACGCTCCGTGGGCACGGCGAAAGCTGCGCTGCCTGTCCATCCGCACTTCAAGTTGAAGGTCTACAGCCAGGGATGTAGGGGTTGTACAGGAGTATGTAGGGATTGTACAGGGACTCTATTTATCCGGGAACAGAATTCATGAACAATCGAATGGAATAGACAATGGAAGGGTACCGGTGCAGGGGCCCCATAATACGTGTCATCATAGTTGGGGGTCTAGTCTATACTGGGATCCTCGAATTCATGGAAACTAACATGCAGGCTTGAGCATTCTACAACCAAGGATTCTTGGTAGAAGTATACCGGGAACCAGATGTACCAGAAGGAGCCCAGGGTCCACCATTTCAAGCTCCCTCGGGCAATAGGCATATTGACATTAGCTCACATGACTTAGGAGGACCCCCCACCCTGTAATAGTGGTATAATAAGAATATAAGAGGACCCTAATATGTCCCCTATTATCCCTCATAGTCACTATTACTGGGTGGGGGGTTCACCTAACATATGACTCATATAGGCTAGGTAGTTCGGAGTCTGTGGCTAAGTAAGATGCTGGACCAGCAATGTTGACTGCTGCACAGCCTAAACCCTAAAGCGTAAGCCCCAAACCCTAACCCTTCGTCAAACCCTAAGCCCTAAACTTTTGTTCCCCTAAGGGTCCAAGGACCCAAATAATAGGGTGCAATGGCCCAAAGAACAACAATATATTGTTGGGCCATAAAACCCTATTATTGGGGTCCCTGGACCCTTAGGGTTCATGTCCATGGCAGCAATTTTCCAACAGGTTATTCAGCCTTCAGGCTCGCAGGTTGCGTTAGGGTTTGAGAGTAGATGGGTTGATGTATGGGTTATATGAAGCGCAGGTAGGGGATATATAGAGGCTATATAGGAATTGTATGGGGATCATGCTAGGCATATATCCGGATACTAAGCCTATGTAGGTGATATATATAGGGGTTATCTAAGAGTACATGGTCAGATAGGGACCATCTTAGAGATAGATGGGGATGCTACACCGGTGATGGAGAAGCAAATGGAAAATAGCATGGACAATGACACGGAGGCTCCGAATATCCAACCCTAAACCCCTAAACCTCCCTAAGCCCCCAACCCTGAACCCTAAATCTTAAACCCGACACCCTAAACCCTGGAAAACTTCCACACCCTGAGGCAGGGTGGAAAGTCAAAAAGAACATGTTCAAAATTGGATCTCACGTATGGACACTCCCTCCTCCCATTTCGAACATTGGGTGCTCGGAAGGCAAGCCGCCAAATTTCCCAGATATGGGGGGTTCGCAAAATTAGGGGTACCTTTTTGGGGGTCCCCAATAATAAAGACTATAGTACTTTGGGGCTCTATATTGGGAAACTACCATATTGAGTGGCTTAGAAGGTGCTGGAACTGCGCTGCAAAAAATGCATGGCATTCTAAGAAGTCGGTGCCAGACAGCGTGTAAACCAGCTGCAGCTAAATCTTCGTGCATGCGTAGGGCGCACGGAGTGTGGTGAGTGAATGCGTAACAGAGCTATAGTCAATTATCACAAGCAGCTCCCTCTACTCTGAATCATAATGGGCATGTTTAGGTGGACCCCGTCCCTGTAATAGTGCTATAATTGGAATACAAGAAGACTCTAATAATTACAATTTCCTTAATCCCTTATAGTCACGATTACAGAGTGGGGGGTCCATCTAAAGTAGGTTGCCTCATGCAGATGACAGCTCATGTGACTCAGCTTTTTGTTCATGACTGCCGTAACCAATCCAAGACAGTAGGGATTAGGGTTTAGGGAATAGAGTTTAAGGACAGTAAACATAAACTCACCCATGTTCCTCGGAATTCTGCGCACAATCACCTAAAGCTAGCTTACATGAGCTACAGTCACTCCTAGTATACCCCTGCATAAACCCTGTAATACTCCGTTAGGTCATCCCCTATATAACCCCTTTTAAAGAGTTTAGACCCTGAACCCAAAACCCGACAAAATGTATCTGTATATATATATATATAGAGGGACGATAGTAATCACATAATTATATAATCCCCTATATTCCCCCATTAAGGAGTTTAGACGACAGCTTACATGACTGGCCTGCCAGGCATCTCAATGCCTTGCGCTGCCGGTGCTCGCGCCATGCGTCATCAAATGCTAGCATTGGTACACTCCTGGAAACTAACATGGAAGCCCATAGGGGGCCCTATTAAGACCGCAGTCGCTTTAAAGGGGGGGTATATGGGTTTCCATGTTAGTTTGGAGGAGTGTACCCTCCGCCTTATAGAAGGTTTAGGGTTGATGCTAGCTAGCATTGGCACCCGCCTCCTAACATGAAAAAAAACCATCACACAAATGTTAAGTGTTCCCATTGTGGTATTCTAGAATTTGTGTGGAATATTTAGTATTAGTGCGTGTGGTGAGTTCTACTCTTAGTGGGACCCTAAACCCTAAACCCTAGGGATTAGTCAGGCCTACTTTTTCACAGGAAAACCACCCGCTTTGGCGTGGCGGTACCGCCCTTTCAAACGGGCTTACACAGGGACCCAGGGGCTATGTGAGATATAACCTAAACTCCTAGTATCTCCAAACCCTAAACCCTAAACTCCTGAATAAGCCCTATGATGGGATCCCTATTTAATCCCTTTATAACCCTGTGGAAGGGTGTTCAGACTATAGTTCAGATGTGCGGATATACTAACCCTAAACCCTAAACCCAAGGGTGTTCTGTAGAGATATTCAAGGATATGGTGTTGTATATGAGCTATTGTCTAAACTCCTAGTATCCCCCCTCATATCCCAAAAAGTAAGTAGTCCCCCATTTAATTATGCAATCCCCTATAAAACTCCCTTTAGGGAGTTTAAACTATACCTCATATTTTGGGTGCAGGTGGGACTTCTACGAGGGAGCTGGCGTTTGGTTCCCAAATTTGCCACCCTCCCCTCGGGACGTCAATAGCCCAATGCATTACCCGAATAATGGAAAATCAAATGGAAAATGGAAACTCCGAGTTTATAGGGATGTATAATTAGATCCCAATAGCCCAGTGTAGGTGATACTTACAAACTTTAAGGCCCAACGTAGGTATTATTGGTAAGCTTGGATCTCTGGGGTACACTTTAACTTGAAACGTGGAGCAACGTGGAAAGGACACCTGCGTGCTAACTAGGACGAAATCCATTAGGAGGACACCCACCCTGTAATAGTGGTTAAATAGAATATTCCGGACCCTAATAAAATCCTGATTATCTCTTATAACCCTAAACCCTAAACCCACTGGGTGGGAGGTCCACCAAAGAAACCGATGGTTAGGCCACAGGCATGCGCTCAATCGAACGCGATTTAGGGTTTAGGGTTTACAGGTTGAGGGATTTAGGGTTACGGGTTTAGGGATCCCGTTTGTGCCTCTACCAGGCACGCGTGAACGGCCACCCCGCAATTTAATCACTTGCGAACCCGTTGGCCGTAAAGGTTGCGAACCCGTTGGCCGTAAAGGTTGGCATCTCCTGAAAATAATCAAGACGCCTTTTGAGAGTCATGCAAAGGACGCACAAGTTCAATGTTTATCTTGCTTCAGCAGTCGTTCCCACCGACTGCTCCAATGAGACTACTCTGCCTTCATATGGACATTTCCTTTCTCAACTTAACGGTCTCTGTGACTGTGACCTATATACCTTCATAAGAATCTAATCTACCCTACCGAAAAATTTAGACACTCTTGCATAGCCAACGCGCAAAACAGGCACATCCCAGTACAGCTTTGGTGGGATTTAGAGATCAAGGATCTACGTAGGGTTTTGCCGTCCACCACCTTTGCACTAGCGCATTCAGCCTATCCATCTTGGTACTGCTGTTTAATTATGAATACGACTCTTTTTTTTGGTAACCGTTCTCTGAATTCTCAACCCTTGTGCTCTCTCTTCTGGGCTCTTGTTGGAACATGCGGTTCAAAAGGTTGATGCACACAGTCTGTCTCAGCTGACTCTCTCAAGTGCCCAGCACACCGACTTTTTGACACGCGGCACGATATGTGCTGGAAGCTGCTGCGGATTTGCTGCCAAAATGAAGGGAGAAGTATCCATCCCTCCCCTCAGCAAGCAGCAACCCTGAGCCCTGGGTGTCCAATGCTTGACATGCGCAACTGATTTAGGGTTTAGGGTTTAGGGTTTTCACTCTGAGGAACCTGGGCCTGCAGAAATCAACCTCCCAGCAATTCACTGCCATCGAGTCCTCGGTTCCGTCAAGGTGCATCCCCTGCTAAAGTCCTGTGCTTCCCGCTTAAACCATGGTAGCATAGCATGTCATATGAGAATCGTAGGCGGGAGGCTCCGTGGCTGTCATTGGCCAAAGAACACCCCCAAATCTTAAGCCGCAGCTGCTACTGCCATGATGCCGGTGCGCAGGAACAATCGGAGTCCAGTCCGTGAGTCTTCTAGAATTACGAGGAGACAACCACACGCCTGCTTGCACGCAGAGCTCCAGCCAGTAAAAGGTGGTCAGCTCTGCAATGGGACTTGCGCGGCTGACATGCTGGGCGCTCTACAGCTACAAAAAAGTTCAGGTTTCAATGTGAAAAGCTTAAGAAGGGCTTATGCAAAGGTTTCAGGGTGCCCGTTGGTCCATGGTCTTTCCAGGCCGAAGTTTTTGGAAGCTGGGCTTCAGGTCGCACAGTCATCCAAGGCTGAAGGTCCCCTGCACATTCTCGAAATGGTTTCCCGGCCAAGGAGCAGATGTGGGGTAGATTCCGATCTCAGCGATTGAGGCCCTAAGCGAGCGACGCGGCATAGACTTCTGGGACTTGTGGCAGGGCTCCAGGCGGACTGCCTTACCAGGCAGCTCCCTGGACATGTCAGCCAACTGCAAAAGCTAGAGCTAAGAGATGAGGACGGTAGGCTCAATGCAGTGGCGTGTCCGCGCTCCTCGCAACTTCAGGGCTCCAGTGCATGATGTGGATCAAGCCATCCCCCGAGCAATGACCTTGGGCCGAGCAATGAACTTCGGCAGCAACGACGCTGCTCCTGCCTTTGCACAATCTCAGGCGACTCACGTACTGTGAGTGGAAGCCGGAACTCAGGCAAGAGCGTGCAAACAAAGTGGCAGAGCAAGCACGAGGTATTGAGGTGTGCGCTTCCAGCGTGCACTGTTTTTTTGGCCAACTGAAGTGCCTGGCAAATATCTTCGTGCTGTGCACTTGAGGGCGAGGTAACCTGGTTCACATTTCAGAGTGTGCTGTGCGCATGCACGAACAAGCCTCAAACCTTTCTGCGGCCGCACGCGGGCAGACGAAAGGTTGCAAGAAAACGGCACTTTGCAATCACCCGACCGACACTGCTAGATCTGAATGAGGTACTATGCAGCAGCAAAGCTCGAGCACAAGCAATCTTGCAGCTCTCTCTGCGAAGCGACGCACGAACCATCACAACGCCCCAGTTCCAGGAAGGTGCCTTAAAACAAGGACAGCCCGGCAACTTGAGCGGGGTGCCTGCTTAGCCCGAGCGGGAGTTGCAATCGGTGGGGGCGACTGTAAGAGACATCCTCCTGATAGTATCTTCTCCGCTACAAGTCCAATGCTCCGCGTACTTGTTAGCATCAGAAAAAGGCTCTCCGCAAGAAGACACTTAATGCTGGCAGTCAGAAATTGAGGCTTTGTGGCTTTGTGCACAGCTGCAAAGCCTTAAACGGTTCTACACACTCACGATTCAGCTGCAATAGGGCGGCCTGGAATGCAGGGGCAGAACGATGCGTTAAAAAATGATGTGCAGAGTCTGCAGGGAGGGCTGGGAGGGCAAAGAATCCTGGGAAGTGACGCAGCCTTGCAGAGCTTAACACATTCTCGCCGGCCAACGCTGCGATGAGCCTGATTGACATACCTGAACACCAAAAGTATGCAGAACAGCAGCCGACTTGGCCCTTTCATGGTGTTTTGGGCCTTTACAGAGTTCGAACTACTTGCATTTCAAGTGATCAGAAACATCACATCGGGAATCCTCTCCTCCCAATCGAGGCAGCACACGTTCTTAAACTTCCAACGCTTGGGTTCGGGCTGCGGGTAGGGGTAAGGCATGCTGGAGCTTGAGGCAAGCTGATTGGCAAGCTTGCCTTGCCCCTTATCATCTTATCCAAGGACTATCCTAGACCTCTTGGATGGAAATTGCCAGGCATGCCTGTGCTCAAGAGTCCCATGATGCTGGCTCTTGGAATCGTCTAGGTCCATTTCTAGGCGTCGGCTTCAAACAACCCAGAGTCAACCAATACCGTTGGGCGGTTCTGCCGCCCGGCTATGAAATGGAAGGGTCGGCTTCGAGGCTCCGATTAATGGTCCACTTTGAATGCCAAAGCCGCTCCTACTGTTGACGGAGGAAAGTTTTGAACCGCTTAAATTACGGGTTTAGGGTTTAGGGTTTACTTGAAGTACGGCCTTTCCCAGTGTTGGAGTGTATAGGGTCGTGCAAGATTTCCCCTATCCACGGTAGCATCAGGCATCGCTGCTAATCTGCAGTATTGATAAGTGGGCCTTGTTCCGAAAGGTGACAAACATGGCGGTGCAATCGCATCCCCCGGCCACGTAATTGGCAGACACCTACAATGAATGGCTTTTGTGAAGCCCACATCCTGGAGTTCAGCATCTCTGGAGTGGTGCAGAGGCTTAGTGCTGTCCAGGCGAGCTGCTGCACAGTAGATGGTCCCACAATGTGCCACACCAGGCACAAGAGCTTCTGGCAGATGAAGTGCGGCAGAGTGGAACTTGGCAGAATGAACTTCCGAAATGCATAGCTGCAAGGGAAGGCTTCGGCGCGAGAGACAATTACTTTCAATGAGGGCATCAGTCAAGCAGCGCACTGTCCAACAAACAATGCAAACCCTATGGAGGCTACCTGGCTACCTGGCTACCAGGGGCTTCGAGCGTCTGACCTGACTTGTAGCATGTCACAGGGCCAACTGCCAGAGAAGCTCTGAGCCCGTAGGCCAGCTTAGTTTGTCTGAAAACTGCTGGAAGGAATTCATCGAGGCTTCTCTGGATGTTCCGAAGGCCTACCTGCAGGAGACTGTTTCAGGCAAGCTTCCAGATCTTGCTCCGAATGGCCTTCCCACAGGAAAACACGACTCCATCAAACAACGCCGCTACTGCTGCTCACCGACACAACACTTGGTAGCTTCTTAAAAGGTATGGTGCCATTTCGGTCATGAACTCAAAGTCAAGGATGGGCTATTCAACCTTAAGATCTGCAGGGCTGATTTTTCAGTTGAGAGAACTTAGACTTGAATAGCCCATTGTGGCTTGCTGCGATCAAGCAGAAGTCCTGGTTGCTGGCTTTGCTGGCTTTGCTGGCGTTCTGGGTCGACAGTGGCCTGAGGCCTGTTGGCTTGTCTTATTCTTAGCAGACCCACATGGGCAAGCCTAAACCAAGCCTAGCTGTAGCTTGAATGCAGCTCGAGGCTGAACCATTCTGTGGGAGACAAAGCCAGCGCAAACCTGGCCAGCGGGTTCATGCAGGTTCTTATAGTAGTGGGGCTACCAATCCCACTTTTGGAGCCTTCTTTGCGGGCCGGCGGGGGGGGGGGGGGGGGGNNGGCAGCCTATCTGGACCTAACACACAATCTTGGTTTTGAATTCGTGCTCAATGCTGCTGAACCGCCACAACCCTGTGCGCATTCCCGGTCAGCCAGGCGCAGTACAAGGGTGGCTACCTTAAAGGCCAGTAGACAGTTCTCAAGATATCAAGATATTGAGAACATTGGTAGACACCAGATGAAGTATGGCAACTGAAGCAGGCCCAGACTGCTTTTGGAACGAATCTCTCCTGGCAAACGCAGCCCCCGAGTTTGAGACACTCCCAGGTGTTGGACCCAGGGCAAAGCTAAAGCCGGAAGTACTGGCGCAGAACAGCATGAGATGAGTGAGTTAAATCAACGGATGCACAGGGCACATGCCTCACTATTTGCATGTCCACGCCTAGCTGTGAAGGGCACGCCGTTGCAATCTGAGCAATGCAGGGATGGAGTCGAAAGGCCGTAGCTCTCTTCACAGGGAGGCCCCTAGGACAAGGACAAACCCTTACGCATCCTGCGCGCAGAAGCCAGAACAGGGATGATAGGACAGCGCAGAAGACGGGCTGACCCGAAGTTCCGTTGGGACTGAATCAGTGCCTAGGGAGGCTTGGGGGCCCTGACAGGAATTGTGGGCTTTGTTGGGATCGTAAGAATAGAAGTTACTCAGTGTCTACTGGCTCACTATCTGCTTGGAGAAGGGAGCCTGGCGTGGCAGGGCGATGGAGGCAGCGCGGAGAAGATCCACATTGGCTCATGCGTCGCGCAAGATGCTCAAAGCTTGTGCGGCTGAGGTTCTGGCGCAAGGCGTAGGTCCCCAAGAACCCTGCGCGGACATAGCCCCTCTGAGCACTGGATTATCCTCTCAAGATCTAAGAACAAGTATTTCCCGGAAAGCTAGGAATCTCGTTGGGATCAGAGAAGCCCCTCATCCCCCCATGCGAGATCGGAAGCATTGCCTGGATAACGATCAAACCACCATCACCAGGTGCAGCCACATGACCTGACGCAAGAGCGAACGGAGAAAGGGCTTGTTGACGAGGAAGCCACGTTGGCCCCAGTCTCCGCCACCTTTGTTGTCTGGACTTCTGGCTTGTACGCAGCAACGCTTGATTGCATTACTTTCCAGCCAGGCTTCTTTGGACACTCTGCCTTGGACGCTGCAACTCCGCAAAGCGACGGGTGTGTTGAGTCATGCCCTCACCTGTCCCAACCACGCCTAGTGGCAGGACAAGTGGTATTGTTGTATAGTTTGTAGGGTTTGGAGGTAGCGTTGCTGATGGCCGTGCCCTTGCTTGCAAAGCAAGCATCTGCAGGGTTTCGAGGCATTGCCCTGCTGAAAAGACTGCATGAAATTCGCACACTTGCCAGCCCAAGGGTCCTTGTAGGGATATAGTAGATACATCTGGCCCAAAGGGTTTCCCACACACCTACTTTGGGGCTCAAGGGTATACTATATAGCTACATGGACACTTTGGGCAAAAAAAACGAGTCTGCGTGATGCAAGGCACTCTCGTGGCCCAGCAGCGAACTCGTTGCCTCCAAGACTGCAAATCTCTCTGCATGTGCAACCCCCATGCAGACACAGTACATGAGACTGGAGTGGGGTGTCCAATGACGTCCTTGCCCAGTCTGCTGAGATGGTAGAGACGCCATGTGCTTCAGGGACTTGAGCTGAGGACTGCCATACCCTCAAGCAAGACATCCTCAAGCGGCTACCCCTTAAGTAGCCAGAGGACTATACATGTTTTCTAGTGGGGAGGCATGCGGCTTAAGAATCTGCAAGAAGCTTGCGCTTCTTGTGGGCACCAGGATGGGCTGTCAGACTTTATGACCCCCGAAAATGGGACCTGCGCGTCAGGGTCTGATAGCCCAGGACATCTGGCGCTAGCAAAGCGAACCAAGACCCTTAACGCAGAGGGATGGCAGAGCTGAAAATCAGCACTTGAAGGCAGATCGGGCGCTCGACTCCAGGGGAACAACAATAGACGGACAACAGGCTCTGCGGAGAGATGCGTATTTACCAACAGTTGGGCCGCTCCATACCTGAAACCAATGGAGTCTTGACTGCAGGAACCCACAAAATGAGAACCACAAGTTTGGCCTAGCAGAACTGGGGCCTGGTCTGCATTTAGCGGGCGGCAGTAGGGAGGTGAACAAAGGTGCCCGTATGATAGCCTACATCCGGATTACCCCAGCCTTTTCTTTCCCTTATAATCACCTGCGAATGGAGTCAGGATCAAGTCCTCTCCGTCTGGCCAACGTTTGCGTGCTCTCCCTGCACCTGCCAGGGCATGAGCTGCACCAACTGTGCCCGTGTCCCAAGACGTGCTCTCAGGCCTTTTAAACCTCTCGGTCTAACGGTCTTTGGGCCCGCATACAGAACTGTAGGGCCCAGTGGCCCATCTTTCTATGCCCGCGTCACGGGTGATCCTCGCTTGGCAAGTCGTCCTTCGCAAAATCACGGACTAGAAGCACATGGCTTGGTTGTTGATGCAGGTCAGGTTGCTGTGCCAACATTGGGGATTCTTTTTTCAGGGCTGCTACATGAAGGGGATTCTAGATTCCATCATGTCGTGCAGATGTGGGGATCCCTGTTCAAGGAGGCTGCAGCACGGATAGAATTCGCCTTAATTGTCTCATCTCCAGGGGAGCCAGGGCATCCAAGAAGGACTTGGGGGACTACAGGGGTTTAGGGTTAGGGGGTTAGGGTTTGATTAGGGCCTTGGGATCAAGTTGCCAGGCACAATGACTTGAAACTCATAGAGCTCCCCAAGCGGTTCGAGTGGTTCTGAAGCAGTTGTCAGGAAGAGCCCAGAATCCCGTAAACTGCCACGAAAGCAGAAGAGCCTGGACCCACGGGATTGGGAGTGTTCAGGGTTTAGATAGTTTGGGGGGTTTGAATGTGGGCATCTACCGGATAGGATTGGCTCCTCATTCCTCGACTCCTCAGGCACCAGCAAGTTGGCTTTTCAACATGTGACCACTGCATTTGCCACTAGGCGTTGAAAGTCACTTACTCCGTTCTCCTTCGGATTCTACGCAGCAGTAGGAAATGCCAGGGCTGAGTAGCTTATCTGGCAGAGGGGGGCCTCCTCACAGTCTTGGTCCACAGGTGCAAGTGTAGCAAGCAAAGGAAACACAGGATACGTAGTTCCCAAGGCCTGTGTACAAACAGCGGCCTGCCCCACAATTTCGCAGGTTAGGGTGCTAGCAACTCCTGGGGGTTCTTCTCATTTGGGTTCATCGTAGGTTGTTTGATTTTTGCCTGGTCCTCTAAGCTCCAGCACCCTGAGTTGTGGGGTGATATGGGTGAATTCCAAACGCAGGGGCTTATCTGGTGCCCCCACAATGCTTGGTGCAGCACATCCAACTACCTTCTGGCTAGGGATCTAAAGGTACGTGGAAGGTCCAAAGCCTCCAAAGCTGAGGCTTGCAAGCGCCTTAGGATGTAAATCTGCACAAAGGGTTGAAGGGTTTAGGGTTTACTTAGACCTCTTTGGCTCTGAGTACTCTGTATTTTGGGGGCTTACGGCTGTAGGTATTTGAGAGGTCTAGGTAGGGTAGAACCCCGTGGCGGAGCCTTCAGCGACAGTTGTCTTTGGAAGGCTCCTCTTCAAGGTTCCAGATTTCTGTAGCCCGGATCTGGCAAACCAGTGGAGCCTTCTGAAAAGAAGGGATTTTAGGGACCACCAGGCATTGTTGGGGATTGGGGATTATGGGATCCTGGACAGGCGCCCATGTATAACCTGCTTAGGCGCCCTTACTGCCAGGTGTCCTCCGACAAAGGTTGCCTGCATTGGTCACGGCAACATGTCAAAATCATAGTGGAAATGCTGCTGTCTATTGCAGTTGCAATATTGGCAAGCAAGCGGATACGGTAAAATGAGCACGCGTCTGGGAGAAAAATCCGCTGTTGGGGCGGCGGTGCCAGGGATCCACTCGGACACATGCGGCATAGCATAAGCAGGGTTGAATGACAGCAGGAAACAGCAGTCCACTTGCTGTAGTCCGTCCATGCATGCAGAACGAAATTAGGCAAAGTCCCCTGCAGCAGGACCCATCGCTGCAGATGGTTTCTGATGCTACTGGCCGTTGAGGCCCAGGCCCCACCCAATCAGGCTTCATGCTAGACACCTCCGCATGAGCGAAAGCCGTGATGCAAGCTACAAACTTAAGGGCCTGGAAGTGGCTGCAAGAAACGTTGTGGGGCAGTAAAAAATCACTGTTCCCAAGCTTAGTATCCTTAACATTGTTATTGGCACATTTCCTCTGACAGAGGTTTACTCTAGAAAAGCCCTTACCGGTAATGTTCCCCGGTTATCGGTGAAGGCGTTTTATGAAAAGGACAAAACTTGAGGAGCCCACCAACACTAAACGAAGAGGCGCTGGGGTATTTTACTGTCCCAAGTTGCGCATCAGGTGCCTGATGGAAGTCCAGCCGCATTTGGCTGTTTTGCTGACCACATTTGGCTGCGTGTCCGGCGCATGTACGGTCTGACGCAGCTCTTGCGTTTCAAGTCGCAGTTGCAACTTGCAACGGACGTCTGGGCACAAGCTTTCTGTGATGGCTCTGGCTTTCATCCAGACTGTGCGGCGGGGAAGTTTTGCTGCGCTTGGCAGTCTTTGCGAAGGTGTGAGAATACCCCTCTACCGTTGCAAATTAGCATCTGCCATGACAGGACTTCCCAAAGACCACGCGGACGGATCCCTAAAGAGCCCCACAGGGTCATTCCAACCTATGGCTTTTCTGGGTTTGAGATTTCGTGCACCTGCCAGGTGGCTGCAGCCTTCCGTGATCGCAAGCAGCCTGTCAGCAGGGATATCAAAGCAGGTTAGGATTTCTTGGACAGGGTCAGAGAGCAATGGAGTTGAGGTGGGACCCAAAAATACTCAGACACCACTGAAATCCCAATTTGCGTGAAAATAACAGGATTTTGGCCTGCGGATTGCTGTAGATGGCCGCAGGTCGTAACACTCAAAAAAAGCGGGCAGCGACGGCGGCCGTAGGGGTGGGAGTGGCGGTGGCAATTGGGGCGGCGTGGCCGATGTTGGTGGCGGCTATGCTGTTGAGGGTGGTAACTATAGCAGCTTTCAAATACATGGCGAGAGCAATTTGCATAGATAATTATGATGGCAAAGGAGGATAGCATCAAGCTGAGAATCGTACCAAGAAGAGCACTGTACCGGAAACGGTAGTATAAGCCGGAGCACGAATGAGTTGTTATGGTCATAGCGTCTTATGCTTGACTTCTTATATTATTTGCAGGATCATGACCGGGTCACCTGAGCCATTGTCTGAGCTCCTAGTATCCCCCTTTATAATCCCTGTAATGCTCCTCTATATAACCCCCCTTTTAGGCGTTTAGGCTACGACTCATTGTGAAAGCATCCTCTGTTGTGGTTCCCGGTTGGGCATTCGTGACATGAGCTGAAAGTCAAGCAATTCAAAAATCTCAGGGCAGCACCCTCCCTGCGACTCTCCTACAGGGTAAGGGCTTAGGTATACTACCACTACTGTTACTATGACTGTTACTGTTGCTGTTATTGTGACTGTTACTGCTACTAGTAAAACTAGTTTGACTTTTCCTAACTGTTACTATTAGTTTTTGACACTATTCAATATTCTTACGCATTACTGTCAGGGGAATGTTACTGCAGAGAAAATAGCAAGGGACAATAAAGACAAAACAAAACATAGGTTATCCCAGCACGGTGATCAGCGGAAGATCTGTACGGGCTCGAAAATCAACCCAGGAGTACTCCCGCACCTCAAATTGTCCTTACCCTGGACACCTGGAACCATCAGCAAATTATTGGCCGCATCTGACGCATCAAATTCATGGACATCACGATACTCCACAGTGATACGATGCAATTCCAATCAAACACGACAAAATCAAGCTTTCACCTTTCAGGAAAGACTGACAAACCGAACAGTCTCCAGCAAGGAATGATCTTCGATTGAAACCTGCCTACCATAAAAAATGTGAACAATCCCCCCTCACCGCCAGTACAAGGCACCCCCTGTTTCATGCACAACCCTTATAGAAAGTTCATACTTGCCGGCAGACCGACAATGACGGCATTCACGAAGTGGAGACTGTGGCTCTTAACATCATGCCGCACATTTGCAGGGTCACCCCCCAAATCCACGAGCCCAAACCTGAACTTCGTCCCTGATTGCCACAGGAAGAAATACGGATGTTCTGATCTTCTTTGCATGATGCAACGGAAGCAAGCGCAGAGCCCAAAAAAGGATACATGATTATGAGGTGGGCTCAGTGAATAGCGGAACTGCCACGCCTGCGTGATAGCATGGCAGCAGCGAGCAAGCGGTGGCTGATGGGCCGAGGGCGCATCATTTGGCAAAAGTGTGGTGGGCTCATACGGCTCACACCTTATCAACTACAGCCATGATGACAGCTGCAACGATGAACATGCCCACCTGAATTGTAGTTTTGATGGCGTACACAAAATTCTGGATCACATGTTAAGTTTACTTCTGCGGGCATGATTTTCAGATGCATTATCTGTAGTACAATGAGCATTCATCCAAACTTCATACCACTGGTAGAGCAACGTCGCTTCAGCTAGGGCCAACAACGTGAGCCGCCATCACTTGGGCTACAACATGCCGATTGCCAGTACAAAGGAAACATGGAAAACATGGAAACGACTACAGTATTGAGATTGTCTAGGGGCTACTATAGGGATCCATTCCTCCATTCCTAACGGTAAACCTTAAACCATAAAGTAGCTGTAGCCCTAAACCCTAAACCCTATAGTAGAAATTGTTTTGGGAAACCTCAAGCTAAACGTGCCTGAAGTGCCACCATTCCCTGACGCCGTAAGGTAAACCGTACTTGGAAGCCTTCTGAGCTAGGAGGGTAGGTTTAGGTTTAGGGTTTGCAGATTTTTATAGAATTATATCTGGGGTTATTAGTTGGATTCAAGGAGGTACACTTCCTAAGCCTCCTGGACCCTCCGACCAGAAAATCCCCTACGGATCAAGTCATCGCTACTTGGCCCTTTGCAAGCTTCATGCTTTCAGGTTGCAACGACCGTAAACTCTAAGCCCTAAAAACCCAAACTGGGTCGTGGACTGCTCGTAAGGAGTGCACTCCAGATTGCATCAGAAAACCTCCTTATCCACTCCCTGCCTTAACCCCACACCTTGGGTACTGCCCCCACCCAATAACAGTCTATGATAGGGGTAATACCACGGGATATATATATATATAAATACATATTCATAAAATAAGTATTATCCAACTGTTACTGGGTAGAGGCAGTATCCAACTCAAACCCCAAATTCTACAGGCCCCGAAATCCTGAGCACCACCGAAAGCAACAAGAAGCCCAGCAGGAACAGAGGAAGCAGCCCCAATATGGTTTGGGGTAGAAACGAAGCAGCCCCAATATATGGGAGCTTGTGAAAAACATGATCCCTTTTGGATACAATACTTCTTGAAGGGGCGGTAGTATGTTCAATATACTAGGAACCCAACAGGGTCCCATTGTTTTGACAACCCACCATAGCCACAACGGTAGCGGACCAGTCCTTGGACACTAAACCCTAAACCCTAAACCCAGAAGCTGAAAATTACCAAAATCATGTTGAAGTCTACTTGAGGTACCCTATACAAAATGTTACAAGGAACCTGGCACCCCAAATGGGGTTTAAGGTTTAGGGTTTAAGCCCTTCCCACATATGATGCTCTCTATTTGTTGCTTACTTAGCAGTTCAGTTTAAGGCCTCAATGACTACAGGCATTTGTAACTGGGATAGGGTAAGTCCCATATAGGGGACTATGAGGAGGGTTCTAAGATGTTCCAAGCCCATTGATAACTAGTCGTTGAGTGTACATGTTTTGGGCTTAGGGAGTATTATTGGCATCATACCCTAAGGGTCCAAGAACCCAAATAACAGGGTTTCAGGTACAAAATACCATTCATATTAAAAGAATTTGGGCCCCAAAATCCTATTATTTGGGTCCTTGGACCCTTACCTAAACCCTAAACCCTTAGGGATAGGCACTAGAGTAACAATTTGTTGGTTGATTTACTGTTCCGGGCCTCGGTTGGCAGAAGCTCGGGCAGTTTGTTGCTGGAGAGTAGCAAATCTGAAGATTCTGACATTGGACCCTCAACACTTCAGGGGTTTAGGGTTGGTAATAGGGTTTGGGGTTTCGGGGTTTGGGGTTTAGGGGTTTGGGTTCAGGGGTTAGGATTAAAGGTTGGTAATGTAGACCCATGATTGATACACCCCGCTTTTAAGGGCGATAATATTAGGATCCATCCCTATTATAATCCGTATTAAGGGGGATGGGGTTTGTTAATCAGGGGCCTGGTTTAGTTATTCAACATACTGTACCCGTCCCCAAAATGGCCTAAAGGTGCGTACAAATTTTGGTTCCCTAGAACAACCCCCAGTTGTATATAGCGCAGGCGAGAGAACGGTCAGCTTGACCGAGTCATGCATGAGGATACAAATTCAAGAACCCAAAGCCAGAATGCCTCAACTCATCTTGCGCGCCCAACCCTTAGCCCTTCATCTTCAAATCCTACTCAATTGCTAGGCTTCCTTGGGCCCAATCCTCAAGAAGCAGATGCTACCTCAAGCGGGTTGGTATTTCAATTTCTGAATATGCTGGACCAAGTACACCTCGAAATAACAAGATGCTCATGTGGACCAACAATTTGAGAACCACATGACAGTAGCCCCAAATGCAACATCGAAACTTAGTACCAGTCACCACGGCAATTGTTCGCCATGATGGGAGGTGTTGGAGGCTAAGCCCTACATTGTAAACGGACTGTATATCCCGACCTTAAACTCCCGGCGGCTGTCACTCAATCAAAGATGAGACGAGTAACACTCAAGCCCCCGTTCTCGCGCACCCTGCGCCCTTCACCCAGTACGATAGTAATATTGGCCTTTGATTACTGAAGGTATGTTCTAGACGGCCTAAATAATATCGGAACTCCAATCACCATCCCAGTTATGCGCAGGGATCTCTTAACCCCCAAGCCCTACACCCTAAAAACATCTAATTCCTTAAGCCTAATCCCTGAAGCTTTTTGCATTTCCGCGACAGCTCTGAGGAGCCTTCCGAATGCGCTCTCACCGCCTGATATCATCACTGGTGCTGGGGTTTTGGGCTTTAAGGTTTAGGGGTTGTATCTGTGGGTCTATTTTGTTGCTGGTACTGGATTTAGGGTTGAGGGTTTAGGGCTGCAATAATCCAATGCAATGGAAAATGTTACGGGAGTCAAATTAGGAAGCTGGTTCTATTTCAGTGAGATCACGGTGTTTGGGAGGAAGTTCCGGAAAATTTCTGGGCTGATGCCGTGAATACCCGTATCTCCTGTAGGCTTCATGGCTGCTATGCCTGGAAGCATTCCCTTTTCCAAATAACTTGAGCTGCTCGGAGATTCACGTGTAAGCTTAAAGGTAGGACGTCCGAGTAAATTAACTAAGCTAGAACTATCATCCTCGCACTTGAATAAGGCAGGGTTGTGTTAATTCGAAAAATCAAAAATAAATCGAAAATCAAAAACTCGACTGGCTCGTGCTCTGCCAGGAAGTCCTCACAAGAAAAACAAAATTAAACCGACAAATCCAACATAAAATCGAACAGATCAGATTCTCCGCTCTTCAACTGCCGTTCTTGATTGTTTGTTGGTTGAGGTTTCTGAGTTGTGCTTGCTTTTTGTGATGTTCGGTCGAAGTTGACTCTTTTGGTGTTTTCGGTTTTTGGCTGAGTTCAATTTTGGCCGATGTTTCGGCAGGCTTTCCTGATCGATGTTGTTTTACTTTGTTTGACTTCATTTTGATGTGTTCGATGTTCTTTGGATTTTCTTGTGAGGCCTTCGTGGCAGAGCACGAACAAGGCGCTTGTTTTTTAATTCCTCACTTTATCTTGAATGTTGGCGACTTTTGCATCTATTAACAAAACCCGGTCTTATAAACGGTTCATGGACGTTAAAGTTAGAACCTTAGTGTGCGTACGGGGCACTTATGAATTGCACTGTACCGATGAATCTCAAGGCAGTCATTTTCCCTTGAGGGCTTTGTCTTCAGCCGTACGGTTGAAGTGTTAGAAGGTGGGTTTAATCCTTGGTGCTTAGGAGCTAAGGCTCAGAATTTGGAGTTTGGGTTTCGAGATTCTGGCAGATGCACTTCAAGGCCCAAGCACCCAACCCAAAACAGAAACGCAACCGAAACCCTCTGTACGAAAACAGCTTGCACATGCTTGCTCCATGTAAGGATCTCGAGAGAAGTGCTGTGGATCCTGGGATGTAAGACATGACTTGCCCTCACAAACAACATATCGTCACCTACTTGCAAAGCTCCAGACTTTTGACGAGGAAAAGTCTTATTCCCCACCCTTGCAGTGGGGTTGTTGGATTTTAAAGTCTATGTTGTCCTCGCCCTCCGCCCGGAGCCTGACTGCAGTGCCCAACCGCAAAGCATCCCTGCAGTGCCCAACCACCAAGCATCCCTGCAGCGCCCAACCACCAAGTATCCCTGCAGCGCCACCCCTCCAAGTGTCCCCGCAGTGCCCAACCGCAGAATATCCCTGCCGTGCCCAACCGCAGAGTATCCCTGCAATGCCCAACAGCATCCATGCAGCGCGCAACATGTGGGCACACAAGTACGCTACCAAACACCTGCAAAATCAAACCTCCGACCAACAGGACTCGAAACATTCGAAGCTGGTTACTTGCCGGCTCTCATCCAGACATCTTTCTCAGAGGCACGCAGCAAATTCGATGCCTGACGCCCCAGCCATGCGTCTGCATCTTGTGCCGTCCTTGCGATCAGATCTTCCAACATTGAAAACGTCAAGGCCTCGCATCGGCTTGAAAACGAACAATGTCGACGGAAGACAGTTGGAATATGCCAAATTGTTTCTGTTTTGTTTTTTTGCCCCTACTTCACAAAGGAAAGCCATAAAGTGACCACTTTTCTTTTGGAAACACGGCCTATGCACGGGGCTATATGCCACTGCCGCGCAAACTGCAGAGCTATTAAACCTTGAAGGCACGGCACTTCGGCTCGCAACTGCACCTGCAGTTGTTTCTGATGAAACTGCACGTCCTTGGTACGAGGCCGTCGTCCTGCAGAGAACGGAGCTTCATGCAACTAGTCGCTTGTAGCGAATGCATATTGTTCAAGCCCAAGTCTTCCTGCAGGTTAGACAGCTGCTCGCCAGAGCTATCCAGCATCGTCTGCATCGCCTCACGTGCGAGCCTGCATGCATGAGCAGACTCAAAATTGCAAAGACAAAGCGGCAGTAGATTGTGTGGCAACGGACCAGAGACAGCTGACAAGAACATTCGATGCTTCTCAGCTAGGTCTGCCCCTGGTCCGAGTTTGCCTGGCTCGTGCAAGAGTTGCTGCTCGTAGACGATTTGCTAGCCGGCCCTGCGACGTATGGGCTCACGCGCATGGCGTGGACTCTGTCTGAACAAGCTGAACAGCTTGCACGGAGACCTGATGCTGCTGTGCACGGCGGCTGCGGCTGTATTGCGCATCACCTGCGCAAGGACAGGAGCAGAGTAGAACATAGCTTGAGGTAGATTGAGGCTCACGCCATCACAAAGGCTTGCCACCATTCTCGTGCGCGCAGCCTGGCGGGGACCATCAGTTGCACCGGCCAAAGCATGATTTACTGAAACCTGCGACGAACAGAATGAGCATGAAGAAGACGAACGAACACGAAACAAACACAAAACAGAAAACGTCAAAAACACTAAACTGGCCAAACACAACCCCCTTTTTTTGCAGTGCTGAATGCAGAAGCTTGTTCGGCACATGAACACCGCAGATTCGTAGGAATCAATGACAAGACGCATGCATCTTATTTGTAAAGCCCATATCAGCCCATGCCATGATGTGGCAGTGATAGCGTGAACGATACACCTAATGGTCCTCGTCCACCAAGGCTGTCTGACCAGAAATGGCACGTCTTGCAAGCCTCAACAATCAATTGATTAATCCATGCATCATCAACAACATCGTGTGACAAGCAGCAGCAGCATCAGCAGCATGATGGTTGCCTCAGCTATTTGCCCCAAACTTCTTGAGAGACTCAGAAGCAGAGACTCAGAAGCAGCGAGCTAATCTCAAGCAAGTGCACATTTGAGCTTTGCTTCGATCTTACTTCGTGATGGCAAGCAGGCTCCAAGCTGCAAGTGTCTCACAGGGGCATGTCGTGAGCTGCTGAGACGTGGCAGCAACCACAAGTAAACAGAGCTATGCTCTAGCTGACACCAACAGCAAGACAACGGGCGGTGTTTCAACATCCTTCAC
>CAJNIZ010044294.1:0-13724 GCA_905231905.1 Symbiodinium pilosum
TTTAAACGTTCCTTTTGACCCTTGCCGGGAGGGCGGCCATGTGGGAGGCCCTAGAGAAGCCTATCGGGAGGCCATTTGTTTAAACATGTTTAAACGTGTTTAAGCTTATTTTGACACTTTCTGGGAGGGCCCATGTGGGAGGCCCTAGAGAAGCCTATCGGGAGGCCTGGCAGGTATTGTTTCAACAAATGGTTTAAACATGTTCACGGGAACTTGTAATTGTGCAACCCCACCAGGAAAGATTGTGACTCGGTCCCATACCCAAATAGCCCAAGGCGTTCACACACAAATGTTTAAACATATGCCGCCCAAATGTTTCACCATCTGGATTTAAACCGTTTAAACATGTTAGGGCTACCAGTGACATATGTTTAAACATTTTTGTGTTTAAACATTGTTGGTTTAAACCGTTTAAACATGTTGGGGCCACAGGTGACATATGTTTAAACACTTTTGTGTTTAAACACTTTTTGTTTAAATCGTTTAAACACTTCTCCCGCCCAACCCTGCAAGAAAGGGACATGCCCTGATAGGCTGTGCTTTGACCTTCGGAGAGCTTGCAGGCGAAAGGTCTCCATCTTCGTTTCCAGCATAGCGACGGGAGCTAGGGGGTCTCGAAGGGCAACGGAATGTGTGAAGTTGCTTGTAGAAGAGCCTCAGTCCTGGATGCCAATGTAGTCTCCCAAATCAAGACACCAAAGATCCATAAAGATCCACATGTTTAGTCACATAAACTTCACTCGCTATATACTTTGCTACGCATTTGCAACGCACTAAGCAGGATGTGCTTGATCATGAGGCTCTGGCGATGATCCTGTTCCACGTCAGTGAGGACAGCCGCCTTTCTACCTAGGTAGGAACATCACGCAAGGCTGCCAACAAAGAGCTGACCTACAAGCACATATTATCATATCTGGGAGCGCAGTATTAGTTCATAATGCATCTACCTCGCCAAGCAGGCGGTTCATGATCCTAAGCAGTCTAGCTGATGCTGAGACACCACAGATAAGGCCTGCTTAGGGTTTACATTGGCCTTTTTCTCGGCATAGTGTAGAGTATACGGTCTCATGAGAGAGGGCTCCAGGAACTTTGCCTGGAAGGTCTTGGTTTGATGGAGTTGAGGGTGTAGCGCTTCAGAATTTGGAGAGGTTGTTTGCAGCTAAGGTGATATGGGATTCCAGGCTTCCATAAAAAGCCCTAAAGATTCAATATGGGGTTTCCCCAAATCAGGGATATATAGGTACATTGAACTATCAAATGGAAAAGAACATGGAACATGAAATGGAAACTGAGGTTGTATAGGGGGTTTATAGGGATTAGGGTTTCCTAAAATTAGGGGTACCATTTTGGGTCCCAGTAGTAGGGACTAAAGTATTTTGAGGTCTATATTGGGCTCCCCCTATTTGTGGAAACTACCATATAGCCCTTTTGTGGTCCCTGAAAAAGCCGGTGATTCACAGGGGGCAGATTGTTCTGCGTAGCTTTTGTGACTCTATAGCTTCAAAGGGAATCTAGTAGCGTTGCAGGATTCCCTCAACAGATCAGTGCGTGATACCACACAGGACGTACGGATGTCTCAAAACTGAGGTGGTCCTCATCTTACTGAATCTTACTGGTATCTTCCCCTGTTCCCTACTAAACCCCAGTAAGATGAGGTCCATGTGGGCCCTTCAGAAGATTGATCGCGATTGCGTTAGGAGAATCCCACCTGTAGCTTTCAGACCTTGGACCTGCACTGACTGGGGGGTTAGTAGGGAATGAGGAAATATGTAGTTATAGGGTTTGGGGTTTAGGGTTTATAGGGAAGAAGGAAGATGTTATATAGGGTTTATATAGGGATTCTGTTCCCTCATTCCTTACTAACTGCCAGTAAGAAACCCTTGCGCACCAAAGCCTGAAACCCTTGCACACAAAAGCCTGAAACCCACAGCCATGGGGCCGATGGCGCTCAGGAGGCTTCCGCCTACGTGCTTTGCGTGGTGCCTTGCTCAGCGGAGTACAGGATGGGGAGCTAGATTTGTTTCGTACCCGTTGACATGAAAAAGATGTAACAAAAAGGCTGTTTCACGGAATTACCACATAGGGACCTCACGTCAGACAGCTCTGTATGACCCAGCTATATTATTTGTACTGTATGAGTTGCAGTCTTGCTGCGGTCTTACGAAAGGCTCTTGCAAGTGCGTCCAGACATCCACTTTCACCACGCTCATTCTTTGGTAGGTACAACAAGACCTTTTGCCTGCAATGCTACTGCTACTCAAGGGCTCCTATGTAGTTCCTTTTTAGGTCTGTTATCTTTTTTTGGTAAGGAATTATAATTATAATACACTATCCAAAAAGGAACTACATAGGAGGGTCTGGGTAAAGACCGAACCCTTTCTTTGAAGCCACGCGCCTCGATGTGTTCAGATGAGGGACCCCCCTTCAACGGGGATACACCCAAAACTTATTGGTTCTCAGTAGGGAAAAAGCCTGCTCCCAGTTGTTCTCCACAGATTTCCAAGTCATCTCCTCCCCCTCATTCTGAGAAAGCCCAACCCCCTCCCACATATTTGTGGCATTTTCGTCCAAATTAATGAGCCCATGGAGGCGTGTGGCCTCCAGAACGGCATCATGTCCTCCTACAGCGGATCAGCAATTCGCACGACGCACCTGGTCCAACGGGGTAGTTGACGAGCTGGTTGGCAAACTATTACTATAAGAGTCTTCTGGGTTTTGCTTCAATTGGGTATTCGCAATTTTGGTGAGACTGCTCATCCTCCTGCATATGCAATGAGTACCAAGAGCACGAATGTTGGCGATTCTTGCACCGAACTTGCCCTGAACTAGTTATTGGCAACAGGCTGCATCACCCTTTTGCAAAGTTCTCCGCACATCCTGGTGCACGGCATTACTTCCCACTGTGTCATCCCCTGATGCCACAGATCGAAGGGTCCTGATGATGATGGGCACCTGTAAACGCTTGAAACGTTGCTTGGGCTCATGTGCCGCGGGAAGCCGTCAAAAAGTGAGACGTCGTTTTTGGTTGCCATGAGTCTAGAAGTCTAGGTAGTTCAGGTGTGTTCGCTTCCACTTACAGAAGCCTACTCATTCCATGAGGCCTTCTGCCAAAGACCTTTTCTTTGTGAGAGGATCTTCATGCAGCACACGGCAGAACCCTCTGAAATTAATGGATTCTTGTCTGGGGATGCCCCTAAGAAGGACCTTGAGTTGAGCTACATAAGGTGGACCTTATCTTCAGACATGCCTAGATTTCATGCGCGAGCAAGTCAACTTCCTTGCCTGCAACACTACGCAGCTAGGTCTTGCACCCGGATTGATACAAGCCCTTCCCTACATGTTCGGATGCTTGTCATGATCGTGTTGGGGGCCAGGGGGTTATCAAAGGAGGATGTTGCCTCACGCATCCCATTTTCGAAAGCGGGCTCCTCGTGGTAGCTTCTTGAGCGTGAGGACCCTCAAGACAACCTTACGGAACCCGCAAGCCCGCACAATCTCTGCCCCTGAAACGCCAAGCAATAACATCAGGCACATGACGGGCATCGCCACGGACATCGGGCTCATCACCGGGAGGCAGGACAGGGAGACTCCAGAAAAACTCCGAAAACAGGCTCTGTTGCTCTACGGAGTACTTGGAGGATCATGGCGACTTAGTAAGTGGGTTAATAATTACTGGAATGACTGGGGTTATTATATAGTGTATAGCGGTTATAAGTATACTTACTAAGCCCCTGATCCTCCGAGTAGTGTGATCCAAAAACTTGGGCTTCCCCGAACGAACGTATAGCCCCACTTAAGAAAGAGTATGGCTTTGGTTATACTATGATAAGATCCCCATGTACCCCATATTCTATCTTCTTAAGGTGGACTATAGAAGCTGACATGGTACCCTATTCAAAGGACCGTGCCGAGCATTTTTTGGGGACCTATGTTAGTTAGTTTGCGGGGTGTGTAGCTATGTGCATTGTGTGTGTATTGTAGTACCGAAAACCCTTGCGGGCAATGGGCTAGACAGGTGTAGGCTTGAAACGGATTTTTCAATTTTGTTACCCTTAATCCCTGAATAATCCTTACAAAGCCATAAGCATTTCATGTTATAGGCCCCCCCAAAGCCACCCTAGCAGAGGTCAATTAAAGAGGGAATTCACAGGTTCTGGTTTTTTGGATGACCAGATTTCGAAGCTGTGGGCTCCTACAGGTCCTGGAGGTAATTTTGGTATTCATAGAGTATGTGTTATCGAGAAATGGTAGTTTCCCGGGGAGCCTAAATAGACCCCCAAAATATTATGATCCTTATCATGGGGACCCCAAAAAGGTACCACTAATTTTGGGAAAACCCTAAACCCTAAACCCTAAATAGTAGTTTCCATTTTCTTTTCCATTATCCCTATATAACCCAAATCTGGCTTTGGAAATAAAAGCCAACTAGGATGATTAGGTTTAGGGTCTTGTTTCGCGGCAGAAGTGAGTAGGCCGCCAACTGTAACTTCGTGATTTGGAATAATAGTTGCAAGGCTTTGGTTGCTTTCAGTGCTTTCCAAAGCCAGTTTTGGGGGGTTCCCAAAATTAGTATTTGGAATAATAGTTGCAAGGCTTTGGTTGCTTTCAGTGCCTGCCGATGACGGTGATTTGCTTGTGCAATCGGGCTTCGGGAACTTAGCTCCACATGCAGCATCAAGTTCTGTAGGTCTCTTCTATGAGGTGACGACCTAGGCTTACTGCATCTTGCCTTCAGGGCCAATCCTCGAAGTAATCTCTTTGATCCATTCCTTGCCTCAATTTCAGAGAAGTTCTGTTCACCTATTCAGGGGTCCATGCCGTCTAAGCTACAAAACAAGCTGACGCCCAAACCTATGCAGTCAAGAGCCCAGAAGCGGATGCTCAGATGAGCTATAATCTAAACTCCACAAACAGGGGTTATATAGGGGGGATTATATTGGGGAGTGTTACCGGCGTTACTGGGGATGATACTAGAAGTTTAAGACCCTAAGCCCCTGAACCATATCCCCCTAAGCCCCAAACCCGGTTCTTAAGGGGAATACTTTAGGAGGACCCCGCCCCACCCTGTAATAGTATTATAATAGGAATATAATCGAACCCCAATATAATCCCTATTATCCCTTATAGTCACTATTACAGGGTGGGGCGTCCACCTAAGGAATACTAGGATTTTAGATTATAATTAGCTCAGATCACAGCTTCGACAAGCACAACCTCCCAAGCCTGGTAAGAAGCACAACAGGAGTTTCTACTGAGGCGAGTAGGGGTTAGGGTTTACAGTTTAGGGTTCAGGGTTTATGGGTTTAGGTTCGGGGTTTAGGGTTTATATGGGTTTAGGGCTTAGGGGTTTAGTGCTTAAGGGTTCANNTTGAACTGCTAGCTGCTATTCAGCAGTTTCTAGACATGTGAGGACTTCAAGAAACATTATAAGCCTTGTTATAGGAGCACCCCCCCAAAAAAAACAATCACAGTTTTGGACAAATGCCTTTTGTCTACTGTTAAAATTCTAAGCAACACCGACTCTACCCAGGCATCTGATGTCCTTCTGCCACAAGCGGTGCTTTAGACGATGCTCGTATTTTGAGCAGTGCAGGCCGTGGTACTTCTTCTGTGTTTTCCCTTGGGATCCAAGTATACAAATAATATCTACATTGGGCCCCAAAGTCTGTAAGAATTACCTACATTGGGCAATTTGGATCCCTACATTAGGGTCTTAGGTAGGGCTTCGTAGGGTGCAGTTTTGTTTAGGGATTTAGGGGCAGTGCTTACGGTATTCGTGTTCGGGCTCAGAGTACATAGTGTTTTGGTTGAAAGTATAGAGCTTCAGCTTTCCTATCATACAGATGACGGTATTCGATCAGGATATTACATCACAGAGGAGATTGGCAATACATAGCATTTGATGGCGATTCTCGCTAGAGCCGTTACACGTAGTTCCGCGATTAGTTATGACCCAGCAGATGCGTTGATACACTTTCAAGACGTCTTCCGGTACCCAGCGCTTGACCAAGACGCCTGAGAGGCATTCCCATGGGTGCGTGACACAACGGGGATTACTGGGAATTAGTCCTGGAATCGCTCCCTTGAGATTCTTGCATGCTACGCGATGGGACTTCACAGTGTGTGCGCTCCTTGAAACAGGAGTTTTCTACGGACCAGGGATTTCAGGAATAGACGCGGATTGTAAGTAGTTATATCATTGCAGTCCGCGGAAGGAGTATGTCGGGACCATTTTGCGAAACACACGTATTGCTACAACAGCCGAAAAAGCTTGGAGCGGCCACAGAAAGAAGAGCACGCAGAGCGTCATGCGCAGGGTAAGCACAGACAGGCTTGTAATAGCTTTCGTATCAAGGGACGCAGAATTCTGGTGACAAATCTCCGGTAAGAATGGCTAGCCCGGGTCTGCTAGTCCTGTCGTTCTCCCTGCCTCTCTGGCCGCAGTCAAACGACCCCTATTCTAAACTGCTTGAAGGGGGCTGTATAAGCGATGAACTACATAGGGGACTACTATAGGGGTATCAAGGGAGATACTAGTAGACCATGGCTCAGACGTCCTTGGCAGTGCCAGGATCGCAGATGAGGAAGCGGGGGATGAGAGGAGCCACGCGGTTTAGGGCTTAGGGGATTTTTTGGGGGTATCAGGGGGCTCAAAAGGTGGGATGAAGGTAGGTGGGTTAAAGGATCCTTAATATGTATTCTACTATATTGGGGCTTATTTCCTATACCCCACCTTCCTTCATCCCACCTTTTGAGCCCTTTGAGGGTAGTGAAGGCTGTCTCGAAATCACGGGTTCCCTCCTTGGGCCTTGTATACAGACTGTACCACGTTTGGACGTGATATAGAAGGGCTGCAATTTCTGGGAGTTCCTGGGAAAGGCATGAGGTCGTGAGAAAACACTTACAATAGGGTAACAATGGAAATTGAGCAGAAGCTACGTCTTGTAGTTTTCATCAGCTTGTCCATACCGATAGTTTCATGGTTATGACCAGGTTATGACGATGTCCGACTCGGTCTATTGCTTCTTCAGTAGCCTGCCATGCTGGCACGCCCAAACTCGTTTGAGCTATAGTCTAAGCCCCTCAAAGGGAGTTATTTGGGGGATTATAGAGGCCTATTAAGGGGGGATGCTAGGAGTTTAGACTATGGCCCATTTTGGAATCCACGCGCAGAGCTCTGCGGCAGGAAGCTAATGCTGTTGGTTCTGCTCCTCCTCAGCTTCCTCGCAGGTGGGGCCGGGCTGAAACAGTATATCCGCGATGAACACGGATCAAAGTTAGTTGTTTTTTTCGCTTTTGGGGGCATGGATTTTCTGATATTGATGAAAAGAAGTGTCCTGCTATCTTAGGGGAATGAGGTTCGAGGTAGGGCTATGAGACAGTTGGTACACACAAGATAATCTTAAGGTTCTTGCGGCTGGATGAGGTCAAAGCAATCTGCACCTTGGGTGCGCTCAGAATTTTGTGTTTTGGAGGCATCCTCCTGCAATGAAATCATTTGGCTTGTTGTTGTCCAACTCACCAGACAGGATTGAAACTGAGATCCATCTTGACTTACAGGGGATAGTAGGGCATGAGGGAATACAATCCCTACATAATCCCTACATAACATATTCCCTTATTCCCTCCTAACCCCCAGGAAGTTGAGTTTCGCTAAATCCTGAGCTCCTGAGCCTAGAGGCTTCATGCCCCTAGGATCACCCCTCGGGCGCGAAAAGTTTGAATATGCCCCCCCCCACACCCTACCTTCATAATGAGGAGAGGAGGGGTAAGAAAAGCAACAAGAACTGTAATAACAGTAGTAATAACCACTAGGTACCTCAGTAGTACCCTTACTATTGGGTTACTCGGGAACCTAGACCAGAATGTTAGCCTTAAACCCTTCCAGAACAATACATGCCGCCCTAAACCCTGACCCCAAAACCTTAAAACCCTGAACCCTAAACTTTAAACCCTAAATTGTAAATCCTAAACCCCAAACCTTAAAACCCTAAACCCTAAACTTTAGACCCTAAATTGTAAATCCAAATCCCCAAACCTTAAACCCTAAACCCTAAACTTTAAACCCTAAATTTTAAATCCTAACCCCCAAACCTTAAAACCCTAAACCTTAAACTTTAAACCCTAAATTTAAAATCCTAACCCCCAAACAACCATAAACCCTAAACTTTAGACCCTAAATTGAAAATCCAAACCCCCAAACCTTAAAACCCTAAACCCTAAACTTTAGACCCTAAATTGTAAATCCTAACCTCCAAACCCTAAACCCCAAACCCTAAACCCTAAACTTTAAACCCTAAATTGTAAATCCAAATCCCCAAACCTTAAAACCCTAAACCCTAAACTTTGGACCCTAAATTGTAAATCCATATCCCCAAACCTTAAAACCGTAAACCCTAAACTTTAGACCCTAAATTGTAAATCCTAACCCCCAAACCTTAAAACCCTAAACCCCAAACCTTAAGACCCTAAACCCTAAACTTTAGACCCTAAATTGTAAATCCAAACCCCCAAACCTTAAAACCCTAAACCCTAAACTTTAGACCCTAAATTGTAAATCAGAAACCCACCCTAAACCTTAAAACCCTAAACCTTAAACTTTAAACCCTAAATTGTAAATCCTAAGCCCCGAACCCTCAGGTGTGGCAGCGGGCAGCGCGCTCGCAACTGCCACAGCGGAGCTCAGCCTGCTAGTGCTGGGCCTACCCAAGGGGTCCAGGGATTTAGGGTTTAAAGCTTGGGGTTTAGGGTTTAAAGCTTAGGGTTTAGGGTTTAAAGTTTAGGGTTTAGGGTTTAAAGTTTAGGGTTTAGGGTTTAAAGTTTAGGGTTTAGGGTTCATAGGGGTTATATTGGGGTTATATAGGGCTAGCGGAACAGAAAATGGAAACTACTATTTAGGGTTAGGGTTTAGGGCCTTACCCAAGGGCTCCTACGTAGTTCCTTTTTGGTTCTGCTATGGTTTTTCGGGTAAGGGCTTGTAATATACTACCCAAAAAGGAACTACATAGGAGGGGCTGGGCCTTTAGTTGCATGGATGGATCTTGTGGTTTAGGGTAACCGTTCACCTTACGGGTGGTTAGTCAGGGAATTTAGGGTTTTAGGGCTTGGGCTTCGAGAGCTTTAGGGATGGATTTCGTGGGTTTTGGATTCCCAGAAAAAGGCTTTTTAGAGGATTTTTCGTTTTTTTTTGGATACTAAAAGCTGGATGTTTGGGTGGATTTTGTGGGCTAAAGGGTTCCAAGATCTAGGTCATCGTGCGAGCTCAACGTCCAGTACCTACTGTACAGATTGCTGTGGTTCTCCTTGACCGGTCTTCCCCTCAGGTGCGATATATGGGCTGAAGAAGCTTGTTCATCAGAGACCCTAAGCCCCAAACAGGAAAGTATTTCACACTTTTTAGTATCGTTTATGGTTGCAAGAGTTTGGGTGTAGTTTAGACTCATCATCACCTGAGTCCTTGGCAAAGTTCTGGTCTTTCAATCAATCGCAATTTGTAGGCGCCCATGTTATCCAGACATCCATGAGGCCCATGCAAATCTCCGTTGCCATCCATTGCCAGTATGTTGCTGGGTTGGCTTAGGTACACTACAACGCGCGGGAGGCCCTACACATCCTCATAAAGCATGGAAGGATGACCGAAGCCTTCTCCATCCCTGCAACTACTAGTACCCCTGAGGTGCCCTCCATTGTCAGCTTTCTTTCTGGTGTGGCCTACATGATTTGGCAGCACCATCGGGAGGCGCTGGTGAATGAGGCAGCGTCCTGCTGGTTCGAGTCATCCTGAAGTATGTTCCCGTAGGACAAGGGGTGTTGTCCTAAGTGATATCGAGCTCATACTAAGAAAGGAAACGCGTTGTTACTGACGATGATGGCTGCTGCCGTCACGAAGACGGTGGCGATATCTGGGTTTTGCGACTAACTCTACAGCTTATCACTGTTGCCCGCCGGGTTTTGACTACTGTCTTCCACGACTGCAGAAGCTTACCGTCTTGGGCATGGGCCCTCAACCTCACCATACCCGTCCTTCAAGCACTGATATTACTTGGCTACTTCCCGGGGTCCAGGTAACAGGTACGCAGCTGGGCTCGATGTCATGTAGTCTCCGCCTTACATGCCTGAAGAGCCTGGTCAAGAACACAACCCTTTGCGAGATTTGGCAAATTCAAGGCGTAAAATGTTAATCATGATAGGAAAGGTACACTAGCTGCCCCTTACTTTGTCAATCCAGCCCTATACGTCGACCCTAGCCTGAAATGACAGCATCTGGCACAGGTGAAGGAGATGTTGCTTGACAGCCAGGAAGGGTGGTGGCCGGCTGGCCTTTTTCCACTTGAACTTTTGGTTTTCAGTTTCGGAGGCAGCGTGTCTGGAGTACAAGTTTAACATTCCAGAGGCTTATGTTGCACCATGGTTTGCAGGCGGTATGTATTGTTATGCTTACTATTCCTCCCGCACAGAAGAGGATGATGATGGTGACGACGGCGGCGGCTGCGGCGGCGGTGGTGGTGATGGTGATGTACAGGAGGAGGGGAGCATGAGAAGCAGTATGACAACGACGATGATGGTGATGGTGGTCATGATGATGAGAATGATACTCTAGGCTGCTAGCGCTGCATGTATTTTGGCTACTTCTGCACCCGCAGTGGTAGGAAACATACTGATAATAAACAAGCTATGAAATGCCCATGCTTCGCTGAAAATCCCTCCCAAAATCCCCATGACTCGGCGCGGATGGAAGAAAATATCTATCATCCTTCGGGGTGACCTCCTGAACCCCCTATCCTGAATTCTCAAAGACTTGAAATTGATACCCTGCCTGAATGTGTTTAACCCCAGATACCCTTGAAAACTTTCTAAGAGACCTATTCCATAGTCAAGGGACCCAAACCCAGAGGTACAAACGCTAAGGGTACAGAGGAAAACTCCCTGAAATTCCCCAGGTCCTGAAGAACTGAAGGATGTCTCTGCTCTGAGGAGCCAGAAGCTCCAAGCCCGAAGCTGTAGAACCCAAACCCTGTACCTGTCCATAGCCTTCCCAAAGGCACCTAAGCCACCTGACCCCCTAAACCTTAAACCCTAAATCCTAAACCAGGGAAAAACTTCCATCTTGGCGTTGGTGAGCGTACTGAGATCCAACCCCGACTCGCCAACTGCGCAGCCGCTGAAACCTGCGGGAGTCCAAGGGTTCCGTCTGCTTAGCATTACTATGATTACCAGTATTTCTAGGGTCTAAGGGTCCTTTCGCGGTGGCGTATGTAAGGTAAAGCTTGCTTAGGCTTGGGGTCCACCTGTTGATATAGGATTGCTTCAGTTGCTCAGCATTCGGGCCTTGCAGGTCCAGCTTTGGGGCGGAGACTCCGACAATCATGGGTCCCTTATCTACTGGATGAGTCCCTACAGAAATGACTTGTCTATTTAGGAGAGTACGTACCTTGGGACACTAGTTTATTTGCGCATCTAAGTTGTAGTGTCCATGGCAATAGTTCAGAGGTGACTTCGAAAGCGCGTTTCAGGACGCCTTGCATGTTTGGTTCTGGAATACCACTCGAAGCAGATAGCAGGTTTTGCAGAGTTTTGACATGGCGGTGACTAGGGCGTGTTTTCAGCGCATCTCCTTTTCAATGCACGTCTGCTTCATCGGACTTTTGAAGAACGGTTGCTCAGAAGCGTGTGCTAGCCAACTAACGAGCATACTTCCAACATGTGCATGTCCTGTGTGCCCAGGGAGCCCAATACCCCTTCATTAAGGAATATAGCTTCAATCATATTAGGGACCCTGGTACCATTTAGGGTATATTCCTTAATTGGGGGGTATCGGGGTATCTGGGTGACCAGCGCAGTGAACAAGTAGCAAGCCTGGAGTCACTAAACTGGGAAGTCCTCCATAACAATGCTTGATGGCCTTTGGATACATAGTTCGAAGGGACAGCGTAGTTTGAAGGGACAGCAGAAGGGTACATCCACCAAAAACTGACAAATTGCGCCACAATACTGCGCAAGGTGGCGGCCCCCAGCGAGGATCCTGAGCAACCCAGGCGCGGCCGTTCTGCTCCAAGGGGTCGGGGTGCCCTTGAACATACTTCAGCAGACCCTAAGCATGGGCTTAGCCAGCCAGCTGACGCTCATGATGCCGGTTGTTTGGGGCCCTTGCGCCCAGAGAGTAGGCCCAGCTGACGCTCATGATGTTGGTTGTTTGGGGCCCTTGCGCGCACCGTATGCCCAGCTGATGCTCATGATGGCGCCCTTGCGCCCAGAGTAGGCCCAGCTGATGCGCATGATGCTGGTTGTTTCCGGCCCTTGCGCCCAAAGTAGGCCCAGCTGAAGATCATGATGCCAAAGTAGACCCAGCTGAAACCATGATGCTGGTTGTTTGGGCCGCTTGCGCCCACAGCTGGTTGTTGGGGGCCCTTGAGCCAATAGTAGGGCCACCAGATGCTCATGATGCTGGTTGTTTGTGACCCTTGCGCGCCAAGGTAGGCCCAGCTGATGCTCATGATGCTGGTTGTTTGGGGCCCTGGCGCCCGCAGTGGGACCCAGCTGATGCTCATGATGTTGGTTGTTTGGGGCCAAAAGTAGGCTCAGCTGATGCTTGCTCATGATGTTGGTTGTTTTGGGCCCTTGCGCCTCAAGTAGGCCCAGCTGACGCTCATGATGCTGGTTGTTGGGGACCCGTGCGCCCAAAGTAGGCCCAGCTGATGCTCATGATGCTGGTTGTTTGGGGCACTTCTGGTTTTGGGGGGCCCTTGCGCCTAAAGTAGGCCCAGCTGATGCTAATGATGCTGGTTGTTTGGGGCCGCTTCGCCCAAAGTAGGCCCAGCTGACGCCCATGATGCTGGGGTTTGGGGGCCTTGTGCCCAAAGTAGGCCCAGCTGATGCTCATGATGCTGGCTGCTTCTGGGCCTTGCGGCCAAAGTAGGCCCAGCTGATGCTCATGACTCATGATGCTGGTTGTTTGGGGCTCTTGCACCCAAAGTATGCCCAGCTGATGTCATGATGCTCTGCTGGTTGTTTGGGGCCCCTGCACCCAAAGTAGGCCCAGCTGATGCTCATGCTGCTGGTGGTTTGGAGCCTGCTTGCGCCCAAAGCAGACCAAGCTGACGCTCATGATGCTGGTTGTTTGGGGCCTTTGCGCCCAAAATAGACAAAGCTGACGCTCATGATGCTGGTTGTTTGGGGACCTTGCGCCCAAGGCAGGCGGTTGCTTGGGCCCCTTGCGCCCAAAGTAGGCTCAGCTGATTCTCATGATGCTGGTAGTTTGGGAGCCTTGCGCCCAAAGTAGACCCAGCTGATGCTCATGATGCCGGCTGTTTGGGCCGCTTGCGCCCACAGTAGGCACAGCTGATGCTCATGATGCTGGTTGTTTGGGGCCCTTGCGCCCAAGGTTTGGGGCCCTTGCGCCCAATGTCGGCCCAGCTGATGCTCATGATGCTGCTTGTTTGGAGCTTGCTTGCGCCCAAAGTAAACCAAGCTAACGCTCATGATGCTGGTTGTTTGGGGCCCTTGCGCCCGCAGTGGGCCCAGCTGATGCTCATGATGCTGGTTATTTGGGGTCCTTGCGCCCAACGTAGGCCCAGCTGATGCTTGTAATGCTGATTGTTTGGGCGCACCGTATGCCCAGCTGATGCTCATGATGGCGCCCTTGCGCCCAAAGTAGGCCCAGCTGATGCGCATGATGCGGGTTGTTTCCGGCCCTTGCGCTCAAAGTAGGCCCAGCTGATGCTCAT
>CAJNIZ010044294.1:16404-50977 GCA_905231905.1 Symbiodinium pilosum
TGGGCTACTTGGATCCCTAGGGAAGTGCAGTACGTACAATTTAGGCAAAGAATCTCGGACGAGCAAGGCCTCAACCCTATAAGCCTTACATCCTACACCCTTATAAGCCCCAAGCCCTAAGCTGTTGTGAACCTTCAGGTAACCAAACGTATGCCCCAAGAGCTGTCGAAGCTCTGAGGAGAAACCCTTAACCCTAAGACCTACATCCTACACACTACAACCTCCTAAACCCTAAGAAGCCTGATCCCTCGGTCTTTGCCATGTTTTGGCGCGAGCGGCTTTGGCTGTCGAAAGTACGCCAGGAGCCCCAGCAACTAATCAGTTGTAACACCCTAAAACCCTAGAACCCAAACCCTAAAACCTAAACCCCCGAGGGTTTAGGTTTTAGGGTTTCCCTAATCTTAATATATTTAGATAGATAAATTAATTATATATATATATGTATTGGGGACCAACCGGTTACAACGGATCAGCTGGAGAGGCTTTCAGCCTGAGTGCGAGTCGAAACATCGTGCGCACCTCAAGCAGCGATTTGTGGACGCACTTCACCACTTTCTTGATCTGTCCGATCTGATCCTCGTCGCGAAAAGTGTGGGTGAATCGTGCGTTGTAGCGAGCCACCAGCATCCACCTGTTGATCTCTTGGAAAGAGTGATGCTTGGGGCGAAGCGGCCACCGCAAGGATCCCAGTCCTGAGTGGATCCGCGCCAGAGATCTGTAAGCCTGAAGGACCGTCATGCTAAGGCTGTTCAGATTCTCGGCCTGGCACTGAGTCAAATATCGTGGGGAAATTTCCAGCTGCAGGTGCCACTCTGCCAGTGTAGCGCACACCGAATGGGTCAGCAGCATCTCCTCAGTGCGATCCTCCGCCGAAGCACCGTCAAGAAACGCCTTCGCGCAAACGGCCATAAACGAGAGGAATACGCGAGCGTGATACGCTTTCAGGGTCAGCTCGGGCGCAGTGTTCGCGGCATGGAAGATCATCCCCACAGTGATCCAAGGCTGAGACTGTCGGATCTGCATCGCGCTGCACCAGTTGCGAAAGCGAAGCGTCACGGTCTTCAAGCGGTGTCCCAGATCCTCGGTTGTCGGGCCAAAAAAACCCCGATCCAATAGTGCCAAAACTGTCCCAGCGTTGATCCAGCCACATAAGCCCAAGTTTGAGGTGTGCATACTGCACAAGGCAATCATCCGTGGACTGAACCCAACCACCATACAGAGCGGCGAGACGTAGTTGCCCAGACTGTGCATCGTGAACTGGGCCGGCGACAGCGGGTCGAAGCCAGTGATGTTGAACCGCTCGAAGTTCGTATACTGGCATGGGCCCGCAGTGCGCGTCGCCTTGCAGAACAGGCAGATGTTCTGCGCCGCATAGTGCCTGCGCAGGCAGAATACTTCACGATGCCACTTCCAGTCGCCTCGAATTTCCGCCAAGGCGAAAGGGCCGCCATGTAAGAAGGAACCAGCTTGCACCATCCGCCCGCTGCTGCGTGCAAACGCTGTACCATCAGGCCCGACGCTCGGAAACTTGCCAGCAAACGCCACGTTGATGCTCCATGCAACCACCTTGAAAACAGGGTCAAGCGTTCGGGCTCCCAGAGACAGGTTCTCTCTCAGCACGAAAATCGGCCAGCGGCAGTTCTCCAACTTGTGCACGTTCTGAAGTGGGAGAGAGACGAGGATCATAATGGCTTTCTGCCCTGCAAGGTTGTAACGAGCGTCATCACCAGCAACGCCAATAGGGTTGTGAATGGCATTCTGGCGGGCGGGATGTCCACCCCGGAACTCCGCATAGTGTCTCCAGAACTCTTCGCGAGCGGCCGCGCTGACCGTCACGCGTTTCTGGTCCTGATCAAATCAAATTACGCCTACTCGGGACCAGGGTTCCCAAATAAACCGATTAAAAACTATTAGGGTTTAGGCCAGGGCTCAGCGACAGAAAAAAAAACAACCCCCTTCGGGTCTAGGCCAGGGCTTTGGGACCAAAAAAACCAACCCCCTAGGGGTCTAGGCCAGGGCTTTTGGGACTGAAAAAAAACCAACCCCCTTGGGGTCTAGGCCAGGGTTCAGAGACGGAAGCACACCAACCCCCTTGGGCTTTAGGCCTTAACCCTACACCCTATATATTATGAATCCCAAAGGAGACCTAAACTCAAAACAATTTACTTATAATTATATATATCCTATATATATACACAGGGTCAGGAAATGGGAAGAATTAGTGCTTTGCTCAAGTTGGTTTCTCCTGTATAACTTGGACGCTGTGGAGCCCCCAAAGCCCCCATCAAAGCTTAAGTGAGCATAGGATTCCATAACAGTAGGTCACCTCGCACCTAATGCCTTCACAGGTTGCAGGGTTTTTGCTGGAAAGGCGCTTTTGAAGTTTATAAGGTTGGGCCTTATTAGAATCCCGCTGGCTGCTGGTTCTACGTGCCGCATACATCTCAATAATCCTTTTAAAGTAGAGGGTTCATCATGGCCATAGCTCATAATTATATAGTTAACAGTAGATCACCCGGGATCTAGGAAGATGCGTTTCGGAAGCTGCAGGGCTTTTATTGGCTAGCACTCCTGAAGTTAAAGTCGCGTCGGGGCTTAGAATATATGAAACAGTATACTCCCTGGGGTTCGCTAACCCTTGGAAAAAATGCTAGCTGCGCATGCTAGTTCGATTCTACTTCCCACGTACGTATTATGAATATATATTGGCCAGGGATCTGAGACGTAGCTGAGCACCTCATGCGGCAGCAGCATGGGAACTTTCATGCTCGTCTCCGCATGCTTGTTCTCAGAGCTTCGGTCCCGGATGGGCACAGTGACATAGTAGAATTCCTGAGTTAAAGCTGCATTGGCACCCTAAAAGCTTTCAGCTCTTAAAAGCCTTTAAACAAGTATGCTAACTTGTAGTTGAGTTGACTATGCTCCAAGGGGGAGCAAGTTACCACTTGATTCCCAACACATGCTCAAAGCATGTTTTCACTGCAAGGATCCTATGATAACACATAACCCCAATGTCCTTCTTGGCCGTGTACCCTAAACCCTAAACCCTAGACCCTAAACCCTAAACCCTATATATATATAATGGTATGGGTCCTAATCGAGGGTCTATACGCATGCTAGTTACAATTTAGAATTTATAAGTGAAGTATATATATATATAGAGTTACGATGCTTGTCTTGGCTAAGCCTATACATCCAAGAGGAAACCAAAAGGAAACAACATATTCAAAAGATGAGAATTCGAATAAGGAATAGTCCAGGCGCTAGAGGCAGCTCTAGGACTCTCACCAAGTCCCGTTCGATGTTCGAGGGATGTCTTCCCCAAGTCCCAGTTCCAGCAATTCTGTGCGTCAGCGCTGACGCTCCTGGGGTTTCCTTAGCTCGAAATGCCCATGGCCGGTACTTAACTCTAGAATATACGCTTCACCTACCCACCCCATCCATCCCCACCCTACACTCTACCCTCCCCTCCCCTCCCCTCCCTCCTATAGCTACAATACCCCCCATCCCCTTTACCTCCTACCCTCTAGCATCGCAGGGAAGGTACAGGTTCGGTTTGTGCAGCTTAAGGCATATAACAGGAGTTAGCACTCACTTTCGAGTACCTGTGTTAGTAATGCGCCCTGTTGAGTTAAACTAGGGTTTGGGATCATGATTTCAGTGGTTAATATATATATAACAATATAGTGACCAGAAGAGCTAATGGGAATTAGGGCTTAATAACAAGTATACCACTATTATAATTACTGGGGTAGGGGTGAGGGCCTAACCCCACATATATGTATGTGGTGCCCGTTCAGAAAAGATTCTCTGATGCATGCCTCAGCTGCCTCTCGCAGTTCGGCGCAGCTGGATGCCTCAACTTGTTAGGGAACAGGTTGACTCACTAATATTGGGGCGTGAAGAATTCTGGGGGCTTGATGGAATCAGGGTCTGGTTTTGGGCTGTTGTTGTATAGTATATGGCGAAAGTATATGTATATGATGCTGCTATATATATATATACTTTAGTATGCCCAGCTGAAGACAGAAATCATCTAAAGCACCATAATATAACTGTATTATATAATATATATATATACATATATAATAGTATTATATATTACCATATAAACATTAAATGTTAGGGGGTTAACGATTAGGGTTTATGGAAAATAATGCTAACTGCTTTTCGAAGTTGGGGTTCCACATCCCGAATGTTGTAGGGGGTAGAGTGTAGGGTACCGCATGATCGATCAGGGAACTAGCGGAGCACACAATGGTTTATGGCCCTGACCCGTAAGCCTTCAATTCTACACTCTGAATCCCCAACCCCTTAACCTACCCTGGCAGGGTTTCCTGCTTGAAGATCAACCATTCTCATTATACCGGTACATAGTCATGGCGTTGGGTCGAAAAAGGTTCTAGATTTAGAAGCCTTCCCAAATAATAAAACAACATCTAATGGCACTGGATTTCCTAATATTTGAGGCCTCAGGACCTACAATGGTGTAACAGACCAACCATCATGATCAATATATACATCAAGATGACTGCCCTGCAAATGCTACTGAATCTTCGAAGCAAGCTTGAAATCCCGAACCCATCTCTGCCCTAATATTTATACGAACCCACACCTATATATATGCCCAGCTGCTCCACGCCCTAGTGTGCCAATCAAATGCTCGGCGAAGGTGGTACCTGCGATTCGTATTACGTGTGAGGAGGCCAGGGCCTATGTTGATCGGCAATTCTAGTCGTTAAGTTGTGCATAGCATATTCCCATATATATATATATACGTATACATATATAGGGAAAGTAATGTGTATATATATATATATATTTTTACATATGTTGGATCCCAGCTATGCTCCGAGGTTCTTCAATTTAGTTACTATATACAGCATGTGCAGTGGCCACACGATCTTTTTTCTCAACCCGGCAAGCTGGATCTGGTTTCCCCTCGTGACATCCCAAAACGTTGCCCGGAAATAGGCGCAAGGGTACCCCTCATCCAGCTCCATAATTATATTGCGACCAGTACTTGATAGATATCTCGATATATGTTAGTTATATTTAGGGGGCCTTTATTAGCAGGTTGACTGGAGCTTTACAAATCGCACAGGGTACAGGCACCTACCTTCCAGGATCCATGCTGCAAGCATTCACAAAATGTGAGTGCTGAGTAAAGCATAGGCTGCTAGTCCAATCAAGCCACAGAAGCTTCCTTTATGATTGTGAGCTACAGCTAGTAATGGTAAGAGGTTTCAACGGCCATGGACTACAGTGCTAGATAGGTAGCCTAGGCTTTCGCCTTCCCAGCAGCACTCGACTTAGCTTTTGCTGCAGGCTTAAGTTTCTTGATGTGTTTGGCAGCCGCTTTGTAGCCGCCGATCACAGAAGCCAGGGAGCTTGTCGGGTCCCTCAAACGCTCATCATCCTCACCCCCCAGGGCGATAGCTGCCTGCACATGCAGGTGATAACACTTCTACATGTTATGTTTTAAAGCAGCTCTCCAAAATCATGCACATGTGATCGAACTAGTTGACTAGGGATGGGCCATCAGGGTTGCTAAATATTCAATATAAACTACTTATAATATTCTAATTTATATTACATATATAGTGGTAACACTATAGCTATAACACCCTTACTTGAATTCAAAACGGGGATATAGCCTCCAGAGCAGATCTCGCGTACTCCAGCTTTGGAATGTATTTTTCCACATCCTCCAGCGCTGCACACTTCAGGTGGTCCGGCCTTGGGATGCAAGTGGGGCATATGCTAGGGTTTGGGGGCCTGGGTTCTAGAGCTTAGGGTTTAGGGGGGAAGTTCCGGTTCAGCAGCCCATGAACATGTGTTTTTGGTGATCACTAAGTCTCAGGCACGTCCACCGTCTCCAAGACACCACGCCAGCTTTTACATTCGAGGATAACATTGGACGCAAGACCCATTGCCTTAGTTAGACCCATTAATGCCTTAGTTATAATGCCCAGGTTTCTAATTAAACAATAGCCTTTTCTAGATCTGGGGATGCATTATGGGACTAGAATTAAGAGGGTCTAGATCCTTATATAATGTATGGGTATATGTGTTGTAGACTTGGGCCCTGATTGCATTAATTTTGAGCCTGGGTACACCCTTGGCCTCCTGCATAGCCGTCTTTACCTTTGGGGCGGGGTCCGCTTGGCCATCAGCCTGCCCATTCCCTTTCCCCTTGGCTTTGCCTTTTGCTTTGGCTTTAGCCTTGCCACGTCCCTTACCCTTAGCTCCCTTGCCATCCCCAATCGCAACTGACGCTTCTCCAGGCATATGCATCGCGCGATCATCATGACTGCGCGGGACCCCGACGGCCATGTTGGCTGGATTCAACCTTAGCTAGGGCTGGTACATCCTATATCTAGGGATCCCCTTAGATTTGTAGACTTTAGGGGCAAAGTTTGTTACAACCACTAGGCCCTATATCCATGCACTACACACGAGTCCTGCGGAACTCTTAAGCTTGTCAGCACTCATGATCAGAGCCTGAGATCACTCCGGTATATAATAGGCCCATTATTGTAGCTTCGTTAATGAGGCCCCAGCATCATGTGTCCTGCCAGACCAGCACCAATATCCGCCTTCTTGGTTACATCCATGGCCCGTTCTGTGCCAGTCTCGCGGATATCCGCCGTAGAATCCCAACAGTAATACAACGTCATGTCCTTACAGGCTTGATCGTTACATTAATACAGGGATATCAGACACAGGAAAAACATGCATGATTTTTCGGTCAACATGATGTAATTGCCAAAGGTCTGGCTTGTCGGGGTTGCTGTCCACCAAGTTCTGCTCCACCTTCAGAAGCTTGGGCACCCAAAATGAACAATCCCTAGACATATGTGCTTGGGGTAGTATAATTAATCATAAACTAAGCCTGACGATCCCGATAGCCCAGTATATATATTGTTATATAGGATCCCTTGGGTAGCGCTAATCTTTACAAGTCAGGGAACTGAATCATGCACGATCTTGATGGACAATAAAATTTTAAACATATCAATATGGTTCATGATGCTTACATGTTGGTCTTGCTCGTGAAACTCGATGGAACTTAGAAGCTAAATACAGACCTTGGATTGGCAGATCTCCTCCACCGCCACTTCATCTCCGTTGTATTTCTTCATGAGATCCTTCAAGTCTGGCACGGCATGAAATCTTTAATTGTCTTACTAGGAGAGGGTCTGGGATTGATGCTCACGATGCATGAGTGAGGCTGTGATACCTACCCCCTAGCCCTACAACTTGAACCTTGGACTTTCACTTTCGAATTCAGGCCCCAAGGAGGTACCATGTAAACTTTAGGCATACTGTCCGCATGGGTCATCCATTTGTAGACCCCACGCTGCTTGCGTCGTCCAAAGCTGCGAAGACTTAGAAGCAGCTCCGAACTCTGCCACTCTCCCTTGCTTTGGCAGTACTCCTCAAAGACTTTGTCGCGGGCGGTGTTGTCTTTGCCTTATTGCAAAGGCTTTTAATGGCTAGTATTCTGATTGGAATTCTGCATAGGAACCCAGAGCCTCATAACCCAAATTCGGAATTCATGATCCATGATGATACATATTATATATAATAATACCCTAGCTGCTCTACAAGTTCAAGCCTGTAATGTGAACAATCCAACATGTGTGGCTCATGGCATGGGAAGATGGTGTGTGGGTTTGTAAATCAAGCTGTGCGAGAGATCCACATATATACACGGATTATTCCTATATTGGCCCATTAATCGAATTAGAATAATCTAAAATGAATGTTCCAACTAGCCCTTATAATTAATGTAGCTATAGGTAATAATAAGATCTAGAATAGACTTTATATAAGGGTCACTATGCTATATAGGGCTATGAAATATTTAGAATTATTGGGAATATAAAATCAGAAATCCCCCTGCCCTTCAACTAGCTTATCAGCCCATTTCCTCAAACCAGTTCCACGGACAAGGTGCTCTCGATGGCCTGGCGGTACATTTCCTGGATTTCCGGAGGGCAGACATTGCCTCAGCTGGCATAACGTTAACTATACATATAAATATATGATCATACGAACTGCATTGCAAAATTGGAACATCTAGATCTTATATTTAACGATTCAGCAAGGTTACCATTGCGCAAATTTCGGTGGAATCGCATGCGCAACGCATGCCTCTTCTTCTTCATAGCTAGCTTCGCCTCAATCCCCTGCTGCTTCGTCGAATGGTCCTGTAGAGATGTTGTTTCGATCTATTCCTAGCAATTGCAATAGACCTGGGGAATCTACACCCCACTAGGACAGTAATTAGACAAGGATACAAATAAAAAAGAGGCTTTAATAAGGGTTGTGACAACAATACTCAAGCTCGAAACCCCCAAATGAGTGGATCAATATGTAGAACATCATGAGGACCCACATATATATAGCCAAGAATATAGAACATAGACAATTATATACAGGGTATATAATCAACATTGCAAGGGAAACTTTAAAATTCAGGGTTTGGGGATTAGGGCTCAGGGCTTAGGGTGTAGTCCTCCGTATCCAGGCTTTTCTCCAACTTTGCCACATCTTGGGTGATTTGCTTGTCAAGAGCTTCTGGGATCACCCCAGAGGATAGGTCACAGGTGTTCGGCCTTCTGAGAAGCACATGCACTGGGGTCTCATGGGAGCTGGAAGCCACAGAAACAGGGGCTGAAGCCTTGGCTGGGGGAACAGGAACCATCGGAACGTGCATGGAAATCTGAGGACCCGAATCTGGATGCTTGGGGGCAATCTCGGGGGTCAAGCCTGGAACCATTGCAGCGGGGGCACTCGGATCTGGAATCTGAGGACCCGAATCTGGATGCTTGGGGGCAATCTCGGGGGCCAAGCCTGGAACCATTGCAGCGGGGGCATTCCCCGTCGTGGAAATCTGAAGACCCGAATCTGGACGCTTGGGGGCAATCTCGGGAGCCAAGCCTGGAACCATTGCAGCGGGGGCACTTGGATCTGGAACCATCGCATTCCCTGTCATAGAAATCTGAGGACCCGAATCTGGATGCTTGGGGGCAATCTGATCAGGGGTCAAGCCTGGAACCATTGCAGCGGGGGCACTCGGATCTGAAACCATCGCAACCCCCGTGGAAATCTGAGGACCCGAATCTGGATGCTTGGGGGCAATTTTCGGGGTCAAGCCTGGAACCATTGCAGTGGGGGCACCCAGATCTGGAACCATCGCAACGTCCCCTGTGGAAATCTGAGGACCTGAAACTGCATGCTTGGGGTCAATCTCAGCGGCCAAGCCTGGAACCGGCGAAATCGAGGGCATGGCAGGGGCAGCCAAAATCTCCGCACCTGAAGCTTGCATCGCCGCATGCTGGGATTGATCAGGATTTGGAGAAACCTCTCCTGGTTGTTGGGGGCTGCCTCCGAACTCGGAACCATAACAGCTTTCAGGGGAGCCACTTGCTTGCTGGGGGCCACCAAAGTCTCAGGAGGGGTGGCTTGCTGCAGCCGGCCCACTGCAGGCATCGAGAGGGGCTTGATTGCCGGACCAACAGCATCAGCAGCAGCTTTCTCCTCAGGTCCGCTGCTTGCAGGGGACTCATCCTTTCGCATCGATTTCCTTCGCATTCCGGGGCTTTGGCGATGGCTCGACTCGTAAGCGTCAGCCAGGAAATCTGCTACTTGGTTTCTGCGCAGGGCCGGAGGGCTTGCAGGTGGGGGCATATCAGGCTTCTTTGGCTCAGGGGTCTCCTCAACCTCCATATCAAGCTGAGTTTCGGACTCACCTTCATGTATACTCAGCCGATTCAGGGCATTGTCTAGGGACTCTGTGCTGGAAATCGCAGGTCGGAGCTGCGAGTCTTGACTGCTAGCTGTAGCAATCTCACTCTTCACACTCCCATGGCCAGCGCTAGCTGCACTCCCATCTAGCCCGTCGTTCCAGCACGTGGTGCTTCTTCAGCAAGCTTTGCCTTCAGCACCATGTCCATTAGCCCCGGGGTGCTTTGCAACGCATCCAGTACCTTAACTGTAAAAGGGTACCTAATTAATTGATGGCAAATACTGTTAGTGCAGCACATCCATTTCTGAGTCTCACTCAGCAGCCAGGGAGACACCACCCACTAGATCATCCTTTGCCTTAGACGCCAGACCAGCATTCATGTAGCCTCCTACAGGAACCCATAACTAGCAGGACTCAATATTCAAAGACTAATTGCAGCAGGAAAGCCTTGCCATCTTCACCTTATTAAGCTAAAAATGCAGACATGAGTGAGTATGTAGCCGCATGCTTCAACTTTGAATCATGTATTCGTAGGTAAGGAGCTCCCCGTACCAGCAGACATAACACTCCCAGGCTCAGAAGGGGCGGTCGGTCGATCAGAAGAGGTGCCTCCCAGTAGCCAGTGGGTGGGGGTGGGGCTTGGGGCTTTACAGGGCTTGTTAGGGCTCAAGATATATATATATATATTATATAGCATAGAGAGGGTATCAATTTTGCCGGAAAATGGGACAGATGCTTTCAATATATATATATGTATACATAATATATATATATGTATTATACATCCGAAACAATAGACACTGATCATAATTAATCCCCAGGGAAAACCAGGCAAAACAAGTGCAGATAGGTGTAGCAGGAATTTAAAGGTACGGTTTTGGGCTTGGCACATTTATTAATATGTATTGGGGCTATGCATTCACATTAGTGTTCAGCTGGATTTCTGATACCCAGACTCTAGTGCTTTATGTTCTGCAAGCCCCAGCTAGCCTTCCCCACTTCCAGCTGTAGTGGATCCACAATTGGACAGACCTGAGTTCGAACAGGTACAGAATATTATTGCACAAATTTGAGACGCAAATCGTTTAGTGCAGCATGTTTCAATCTAGACAGGGCACATGCGATCCCGGCATCATAGAACAGCTGCCTCTTCCCTGCCTGAACGTCTTGTCCCTTGTCGTGCTTGTGCTGCTTCAGTCCAGGGGTCGGCAGGTCGGGGCTGGTCACGATGGGGGTTGCCTTATCAATCCTCTTTTTCGAATCCTGTTGCACAGGGATCTCGTCCATTGAGAGGGCACGCGAACATGGCTCTGCAGAACCTGGGGTCTTGCTCATACGGATAGGCTTCTCAGAACCTGGAGTCTGGGCGGGGGTGCCTGTAGCACGCTTATTCGGGAGAGGGGTTGAAGCTTCCAGTGAAGCCTTCGCTGGCTTCTGCGGGGTCCCTTGCATCTTTTGGAGAAGTCTGTCCCGTCTCGCACGACCACTTTCAAGCGCCAGCTGCACCTCGAATTTAGATTCCACCCAAGCTGAGTATTATCATATATAGATCCCAACCTATTATAATAATGCCCAATTAATCTAAGTATGTTGTAGACTAGCATAGGGGGACCTATATATGTAGGCATGGGTACATTATTGGATCCCTATATAGCTAGGTTAGGGTTTTTAGTGTCAGACAAGTACAGGAACACAAACTTTTCTAATACATGAGGGCACCTGCCGGGCAGTCTCAGCAGGATCGGTAAGCGGATCCATGGGTCTAGGCAAGCCACTTTCCCGAACTGGAGTACCTCAAATCCTGCAGCTCAAGCCTCAAACATTTCCCCTGGTTCTAATGTAAGGTCAACGAGGCACCTACTCGCAATGGGATGTCATCGGTTGGGCTAGGCAGCCTAAGCTCTACAGCTAGAGATGAGTACACTGCAGTGCATGTAGGGGTTTGGCCCTGATTAGTGTAATTTATGATCTATATATATATATGCAGGTACCAGGGGGTCCATATTATTATAACATAATTATATTGTAATTATTATACGCCTTCCCACACGCACAACAGCCCTGCCTCTAGGAGTATTAAATGGTGCATCATGATCAGGGAGGAATCCGCAAAGCGTTACCCATTGTAGGGGCCCGTTAACCAACGAGTATGAAGGCACAAATTTACGGATTTTCGGCCAGATTTTCGGCCTAATATGGGTAACATTTCTATTAAGGGTCCATAGTACAGGCATTCCGACCTTGGATTTAACGAATTGCTGGGGCCAGGGGTCAGGGCATCACGGGGGATCACGGGGGTGATCACGGGTAGAAATCCGACAACCCCCCCCAAGTCAGCTCCAGAACCGCTTTTCGGGCCGCCAGCATGCCAGGCATCACGGGCGATCACGGGTAGGATCACGGGTCCCAGTCTGGAGCCCAGCCAGTGGAAATTCTGGATTTTTCGCTTATTTTCCTGTATTTTTCGATATTTTCGATACTTTTTCAGTAATTTTACAGTGTTTTCCAATAATTGTCCGTTACTGTTCACCATTTTTCACTAGTTTTGAGCTAGAATCTAGGGTTTCTAGGGACTTCTCACTATGCCTAAATGGGTTTTCACCCAAATCTATATATATTACATAAGTTTTCTGTGGGTTTTGTATACGTGTAGGGGTTTGTTCATGAAACCATCATAATTTACTGGGTTTTATACAATTAAATTTGAATTTGGAATAGTTCTGTAGGATTTTCCCCTGAAACACACAAATCTTCTGCAAGTAGTTTACACTTGGGGTTTATAATTGACCAACATCTGCCGGGCTTATAGGCACTGCGGATTTCAAGGTGTTTTATCCCGTATGACCCATGCTTGGGGCCAAATCCCCTAAGCCATTAATCTATATAGTATCATGGTTTTAATTCAGCCTAGCTCCAGTCACAGGGGCAAATCAGAGACACGTGAGAACCGCCCACATCTCTCTTCAGCCAGAAGAAACTCCCTAATTTCATGCAAATCCGCATCTCGCCAATGAAGTGGCGCAGCCTCAGATATATATGTAGATCGATGGTCTTTTTAGCATGGAGCCTCGTAACCTAGCTTGCTAGCAACCTTGGATTATAGTTGTGGGAAGTGCTGGCAAGGGACCAACGGCACTGCCTGGGAGAGGTCCTCCGGAAAGTTAAGCTTCGGCTGATCATCACTATCCTGAGCGCACATTAGGACTGTGCAAAAATTCCATGTACTTTGGGTGCTAGTGTCTGGCACAGGATCCAGCGTGCGCTGCAGCCACTGAACATGTTTTCCGTTTTCACCGCTGCACAGTTGGGTAGGCTCTGGGGTTGCCTCCACAAGCTTTAATGGCATTAAATAAAGATATGTAGTCTAGTCGTTCGAAATTAAATAATTATATGGGCATCATATTTATATATATGGGTTTAGGGCTTTTGGACTTCAACCCTGAGCTTTGGCAACCCTCCTCCCAGGGCACATTATCGCTGTAATGCTTGATTAATTTCTGGTCTTCTGGCCAGATAGAGTTCAAGACAGATATGCATCATAAAATTTGCACAAGCATTTGACATACAGGTCGCATGCTCTAATGCGCTTCTTTCTTGCGATCACAAATCAACTTCATGACTGGGGTTTTCAACTTGAACTTCTTCACCAACCTCATGGGACGATCCGGCTGATACTCATCAATCAAGTAGAGTGCCTCCTCAATATGGTAGGCAAGTTGGTGAGCTTTCTCGCAATCCTTTCCAGGAGCTACAGCAGCAGCAGCAGCAGCAGCAGCAGCAATACCAGCGGAGATCGCACTAGTGACGCTACTACGTATATATATTATACGTATACAGTAGTATTCCCTAAATCCCAACCACCCCGAAATCAGGGACTTCAATGCAAAGGGAGTTCGATAATTGTATCAGGGTGGTGGTGGTGGTGCTGCTGCTGCTGGTGCTGCTGCTGCTGCTGCTGGTGCTGGTGGTGGCGGCTGCTGGTGCTGGTCGTGGTGGTGGCCGCAGCGGCGGTGGTGGCAAAGGTGATAGCACTCCTAACCGTAAATGTTCTCCTTGCCTTTAAACGTTTCAACTAATCATACAAAATAAACAAGAACTAGCTAGCCAAGGCTCAGAGGCGCTAAGGTTCTCACATAGTTTCAACAAGTAGGTTCGAGTGTACTTCCTCGGGCCCTTCTCCAACATCGCAAGTACATCCCCAGAACCAAACTGGCGAGGTGGGCGCCCAATATCGTCCATAGCACAGCTACAATCTTGTTGCTTGGAACCTGCTACCTGTCCTTCACAGCTGGGCCCAAGATATTCGCAGCTCAAAGCATGTCATCAAACCCCACTATATAATATTGGACCCAATATATATTAACAAGACCTATATATATAGGGGGGGCTCTAGTTTAGTTATATATTATGTGTTAGTGGGCAGTATATTATATTGGATCCCTAGATAATAATAATGATGGAGTAAGGTGATAATCCGTGCCACCAAACATACAAACCTTGAGTTTCCCCGCAAACGCTCAAGCTTAAGCTGAGGTCGATACCATGTGGAGAAATTCTTGGGCAATGTGCTCTGCAAACTCACGAGTATAGGCGCCGCTGGCTTTCAAATTTTCTCCACCACTCCTGATATTCGGTCATGATCAACTTGAGATAGTGTAGCTTGATTTGTCGAAGTACATCTGATAAACAACTTTTAACTAAGGTAGTTCGCTGTGTGCACACTGCTGGGTTTCCAGCACTTCTTGTTGTGGTGGGTTTTCACATCTACTGGGCTATAGCTGGGCCAGGTTTGGGAGATTCACTAGCAATGCTTGATTTCTATATTAGATTCAGGGCTCAGGTTAACGCTTAGGGTGAAACATATATCTAGGAGTAGCCAGTACTAGTTGTAATCTAGGGGTGCGAGCGCTCTCGGAAGACCAGGCCCTTCATATTACTCATTCTTATCGTACATGTATATGGTATACAGGATCCAGGATTATTATTAGTATAATATATAATATATGGGGGCAAAACATACATGTGCAGAATTCCCAGTCGTAGGTCGGAACAGAAATCCTGCCATGTGTGTGTGCTATATATAGGAACCAAGTCTCACAGACCTCTTGGCCACATTTGCCCCATCGGCATTCTTACAAGTATGCTTCTTCACTTTCACCATGCCACTGGCCTCGCTAGAAGCCAGCTTGTCCTTGACCTCTGGCATTAACTTGTTCTGGAGGCCCGCAATGAACTTCCTAGGTCATTTCCGAAACGACTTTCCACTAGTACTGTTAACTTGTATGATGCTTACCTGAATCGATTCGTCTACCATCCAGTATTGCATATTTAATGGGCTGTAGCTACATCTCGGTGCAGTGTGGGAATCTTGAAAGGTGTATAGCTATATATAGCATATATATAGGGAGACAATACATATTGTACTAGTTCGGCATCCAAGTCACGGGGTCCCACACAACCAGCTCAGCTTTCTGGCGTAATGTCCAAAGTTCCCCATGTAACTTAGTTGCATTCATCATGATGAAGACGAGAATTCTCTCAGATTATCGTAGATACTCATGGATCACAAGTACTAGCACAATGAAGGTATACACTAGGTTGATAATAGCACCCCCCCCCCCCCTATGAGATCATGAGTTGTAGTAATCATGTATATAAGATTAGACGCAGCTGGCTGCAGCATGTGCAGCAAACAACATGTAATGCTTAGTGTTCCTATATATAGATGCTCCCTAGGCACAATCGTCGAAAGCGGGTAGCTTGTCGGATAAATTGTGGTGCTACCACCTGCTGGAAGTACGGCAAAGCCAGGGCCACACTCGAAGTCGGTTGCTCTACCTGAGATGATATATAATGACGACTGTATAGCATACTTGCATAGTTCCCAATATATTATCATATATATGTATATATATAGTTCTAAATGGACCCCTGGGGCTCGAAATCTACAAGCACTGTACTGCAGCCATGGCGACCTGGGCTTCCCAACTTTTAAAGTTTCGGGGGGCTCGAAATCAATCTACAGGGTGCCAATATATATTAATAAAGAATGGCTGAAATTCCACATGTAGTTTATTTCTGCCCTGCAGACACATGTATATACAGCGAAACCCCAGAAATCCGCAAAGCCCGAAAGCCACAAGTTGAAACGATCCAGAACACCAACCTTAAGGATTTCCCAGGGTTTTAACGCCGCAATAATGAAGCCAAGAATCCACCCAATGAGCCCCTATAGCTAGAGCTATGCATATTAGTATGCAAGCTCGGGCAGCTAACTTGTTCGCCAGGCGGACCGAATCGAGACCTCGAGCTGTCTTGAGTGGTGCTGCAGCAGCCCCTGCTGAATAGGGGGTGAGGGGTCTAAATAATTTTAAGGGTATAAAACACTACATAGACTCGGACCCCTTGCAATCTATATAGGGTTCACCCTTATTATTTATAATATAAAGGTACCTATAACAACATATGTTTTATAAGGGAATGCCAAAACAAAGGGTTGAGGTTCGGGTCTAAGGTTCAAGCTGAGTAATGTTGATTATTTGTTGAAATTGATTCAGGTACCCCACGATCTTATATAATCCTCAAGATTTGCCCCATCGTGTTATGTCTGGGCGTTTCGACAAACCCTGTATACCTAGCCAAAATCTACATACGTATACCACAACCTACCCTCTCCCACTAGATTAAATATTTGGTGGCTGTTCCCATCTATGCACATTGCCCTGCCTCATCAAACCCTATATACTATAGATGTATATATATAGATGTATATATCATATATATATATAATGGATCCATGTAGGTGTTACCTACATATTGCATTGGGGTTATTGGAGTCCAGGGGAAATTCCAAAAGAAATCTATAGATTAATCTAATTAATAAAGAAGACCCCCCACTAGAACACTTGCAAGTGAAAACGAACCCAATACTCCCCACCACCTGCACAAAGCTATTACTTACTATACAGTCCAGGCAAAATTAGGATTCTATAAGCCGATGTAAGTCCGCAATAGCTATGCATGATCCACCTTGTAGCAAAGCCCAATTATGAAGAATATCCTTGATGTATACATCCCTGCTGACGAGTGTCTTTGGTCACCCAAGACAGAGATGTGGCGCTGGGTAGTCCCGGTAGACATCCATATAAACCTTGGATCGGGGGGCAGGGGGTAGGGCTGCAGAAACGTCGTAGTATAATAGCACATAGTACATTAACATCTCCGTCAAATTCATAATATGAGTATTGATTCTACCAAGAAACGATGAGCAGGGCAGTCCTATCCACAGCAATGCAGACTTGCGAAGTCGCAATGTGTCTCGGACGGATAATATAAAGCCCGGGACAGATGCCATATAATTGGCATAGCCCCTTCCTCCAATTTCAAACCACTGCCTTAGCTGTGTTCTAAATAGACGTACTCATAATCATGTTCAATGCAAAGTTATTACATTGCCTGGAACTCTTGCAAGCTGTTCCTACATAAGCCTGTTAAGGCCAGAACGTTTTGAGTCCTCGTCTCCCTTAGCCATATTCATGGGTATTAGATTCCACCTCACACCATTGCTGATGCAGCAGTATAGATATAAGTTTCCAGCTGAATGCTCCAGTGAGCTCTGCCACACCACTGAAAACCTCGAACAGGCATAGGTCCTCAGATTGGCTTTTTAAAACAAGAACTCATGCTTTATCTCTCACGATGTACATGTATGTACATGCATGCATGTGAGTACACGCACATTAATATTACTACATGTTTATAGGTGCCCAGGGTTCTCTCTGCCATTGAATGGAGGGCACGCCAGGAACATGATCAGCCAAGTCGGCTTGCCCTGTCTGACCTATGTAGTCGCACAGATGGATCCTTAGATTCCGACAATCTGGGTTTTAAATTGTACTTGTGTTGTCGCATTAAGCTAGTAAACAAATACAATATACAGCAATATTTGGTCCACAAACATGTGATTTCCAGGGGTTTGCTGCTCAAACAAGTAAAACTGCAGACAAAAGTCACCACGGGTGGGACACCGAGCAAAGCCAAGATTGCAGCCGAACGGGCACTAAGCCATATGGACTGCATTGCTAAAATTAGGATTCTGACACACGCTTAATCGACCCTTATTCCCAAAATCCAAGCTTTATAAGTCTAGGCCATATAGCCGGTAAAAGTCGGAACGACCCAGATCCCTGGAAATGTATCAATAATCGATATCCCTGATCAACATCCTCAGGCGACATATACGGTGGCTTGAGACCACAGAGCGCTGCGCACATCTCAGCGTCATGATGACAGCCTGCACCCTCAATCTAAGCTTGCAGAGTGCATACTCTAGCTATCACAGTATATTTACAAACTTTAGTTCCATAGGGATCCACATACCCCCAATAATAGTTAATGTAGGTCATATTGACAGACTTCAGGGGCATATATATTAAAGTTTGTATACTATACTTGGGATCCCTAGCTAGGGATTTCAAGGTCCTGATATGGAAGTAACGGAGGAAATCGAGTATGGTGTGCATGGTGTGGACTTTTACCTGATGTTTCCAATCCAGGGCATGCGTCTAGCATTCTGGACTTAGCATAGCCTGAGGGGGTGAGGGTCTGGTAGGATTTAGGGTCCAGAGTTTATGGGTGTAAACAGGTCTAGCACCCCAATTTCATTGATGCAATGTGCATGTCCATTCCCTATATAGGATCCAAACTATTATTATATATATATAATTTATAAGTATACAAAATAACACCTACAATATTGGGCCCTAAGGTATATTATATCATAATTGTATAAACATGTTACCTATACTGGGTGATTTGGATCCTGATAGCTATAGGGAATATTAGTTGCACAAGATTACATAATTAATATTGATAAATATAGCCAAGCCCTGCACCGCTCAATCCTATAGTTTTTTTGCCTGAGCAACCCCATTTCATATCTCCAGCAAACTGCAACGCCTGTCTGAATTTGAATCTCCAAGCTGCAAGGTGCATTCGGTTGAATACAACGCCAGGGTTTAGGGACAGGGCTTTCTGTTTTGGAATCCAGCATGAGCCCTTACTGGTATAAGGTTCGCAGCCCAATCTACCTTGAGCCCTTTTAAGTGTATAAATCTAACCTATACATTGGGCTAGATTGGATCCCTAGAGGCATTGAATATGTAAATAAATATATATAATATATATCTACATATATATGCAATCTGTAGTCTTTTTGCCAGCTAGGGATCCAATATTGTCCAATGTAGGTGATGCTTATACGCTCCATAGGATCCATTGGACACAAGTAGTATTCTTCCTTTTTTGACACAAAGTTCACAAGGCTGAAGCACCCGATATTGAGCAACCATCCCTTATATAATATTATAATTAACTTTATAGGCCCAATATCGATAATGTACATGTATATAATTATAATATTTAACTTTATAAAGGTACCGGTTTTATTAGGAAACTGTCCCCACGAGGTTCGCAAGAGTTCGAACTAAATTACAATCATCCACCTGCAGCAGAGACTTCGAAGTGTGTATATCGGTACACACGTCTTGCACGAAATCAAACTAGCGAACTGCATGTAGGTCACACAGTTTCAGGCTGAGGTTGTTTGTCGGGATGATACATGCATCGAAATGAATGAGGATGCATCGTAAGATTAGGGACCAACTCAGGGATGTACCAGGCCTTTTGTTATTGTAATATATTACAACACTAGCTTTGTATATATGACAGCCATGTACCATGTGCTAGGGACACTCAACCCCACAAACAAAACATGAGGCCAGTTGCCTGCGTAAAGCTTGGCTTGGCCACATGCCTAGCCCTCAGCACTGGGCTCTGCAGCAGGAGCTTCTGGGTCGGGCCAAGCTGCTAGATCACGGGCCTCCTTGAAAGTCTTTGACCAACCCCCCATTTTTCGCACACTCAGGGTAACACCACCCTGCTTGTTCACCTTGATGGGATCAATCGGCTTGATTATGGCAGTCGTGACATACATCTGTCCCATCACCCACCTGGGATGGATGGATTTCTGCATGCATATGGTCTGGATTTAGGTTGGGCTTTGTTTTTCAATGGGATGTGATATCAAACTCATTAGATCAATTATGATAGCTAGTGGTTAAATGCAAGAGAGCGACAGCACCCCAATTGTACTGGTCGTGGCAGACACGGGCGTGAGGCACTTAATCGTCCAGCTCTTCCGGGTGGTAGGGTTGAAGCATTCCGGGATTTCAATACCAGCAGCACGGATCAGGGGCTCCTTGAACGATTTCTATATATGTTCAGTTTTTAAAGTACACATCATGAACTCATGAAAGTACTGTTGGAGCTGGGCACTTGAGGGAGGATAATCTTATTCCATGCACTTGACATCCCTGAAGCCTGCTCTTCCCAGTGCCGCAGGATGTCAGCGCCAGCAATTTTGGACTTCTTGCCCAAAACAGATTTCTCCCCACCCCCATTCTCCACCTCCGCCAGTCCCTCATCTTTAGCGCTGGGCTTCGCTTCATCCTTACCTGCTTCATCATTACCTGCTTCCTCAAGACCCTGATCACCCTCACCCGCTGGCAGCTCATCGCTGACAGCAACTGCTGCCTTTGCCTTTGCCTTGGCCTTGCCCTTGCCTGCTGCCTTTGCTTTGGCCTTGGGTTTACGCGGCTTCTTGGCAGGTGGCTCCATATCTGCAGCATCACATCCCAGACGGGCTGCTTTCCGAACCTGACAGCTAGCTAAATTCCAGCAAGAACTACTACTGTCTAGTGATCAGTAACCTGCCTTGGCCTGCGCTGCCAAAAGATCCTCATCAGCATCTTCCGGACATGCCTGCATCAGCTCTGCAAGCTGCTGCTCCAACCCTGCATCCAGCTTCGGAATATGCTTCTCAGGAAGAAGTGGGCGTCGATCATGAAGAGCTTGGCGTCGCTGCTCAGGCTCATGGTCACGCTTATAAACCTCAATAGTCCCTAGCAATTCTGCATTTCCCCTAACATATTTATTGCGAATATCTGTCCACATGAACGATTGCAAGCCTGGCATTCATGGTGTTTCTGATTTCAGCAAGGGGCAGGAGCCGCCGGAGGAATCTTGCCATGATCCTTCCCATAGTCCTTGGATATCACGATAGACTTCGGAGGAGTTCTAAAGCTCGATTCAACATGATCATCATACCTTGTACATGTTTATATTACATATAGTTTTATAACATTTGCAATCCAGGCTCCCACTCCTCTGGCAGGATCATTTGGGTCTCAAGGTTGGAGGGATCAAACGTCTCAGCCTTGCGTGATCAATTAATATTTAATATAGCCGCAAACAAGAAAAACATTAACGTAGCTATCATCCCACGATTGAGAACAAATATAGATTATAAGATCTAGAGGCATTGCTGCTAAAACTTGGCCTGCTCCCCAATCGGATTTTACCCTGTACAAATCATCGCCCCGTTTTCACACTGGTCTAAGAGAATACTCCCTGAGCAACCCACCTTGCTGGTTTGGGCGGCAGGCTTCCATTCCTCCGGATCCGTGGGGCTGGAAGGTTCCAAGCCTTCTGACGAAGATGAGCGAGAAGCAGCCTGGGTAGGAGGGCTATAGAAGATTAATCAAGAAAGATTCCCTGAACTCTAAGCTTAGAGACCTTAACATTCCCCAGGGGTAAAAGTTTAGTACAGGGATTAACATGGGTACATTAATGCAATTGTATTATTATATTGACATCTCCAGCAACAGTGCAGGTTATTAAATATTGAGGATCATGGAAGTGGATTTGGCTCCCCTGTAATTGCCATAAACCCGGTCTAGCTGGATCCAATATATTGACAGGAAAACAACTTATAAGTACACAAATGTTAGGTGGGTTTATATATAATATTAATTATCAGCCATATTATATATAACATGTATATTGGGAAAACATACGACCTGTATTGCTTAGCAACATCAGACATCACTGCAGACTCCTCAGTCTCGATGCTCTTCTGGAGAGCTAACTCCGGGTCCACAATAGCGGCATCTTGACAGGGCAGTCGAGTAGATAGAGCCCTCTAAATAGCACTCAACATGGATCCATGTGTGCACGTCAGCCAGCCTTGCAGAGTTGCTTTGATGATATCTTTAAGCATTTGCACTTGCCAGGTCCTGCAACATCATATAGCTATTACTGCTCATATGTAGACTTCTAGCCAGCAGTCACAGTGCACGTTGCATTACTCAATTGTGATTAGCTACATCACGAAGCCTAGACAAATCTCCTTGAAGCCGTGGGCGCCCGCCCAGCCAGAAACATGCCGTGCACGGCCAATTGTCGTCCCACGCCAGCTGTCACGGAAGCCCACTCCTGCAGGTTTAGGATTCTTGTTTTTGGGGTTTGGGATGTAGGGTTGGGGCTCTGGCACCTTGGGGGTGGAGGTTTGGAACACGATAAGATATAATCTATGTATATAGTATTTAATAATCAGCTATAATTAATAAGTAAATATATACATGTTATATATATATATGATGCACTACATAGATTGATATATTATGATATATATGAAGGCTCACTTGGGGGCCCATATTATACATATAATATACGAATAGACATGGACCCCTAGGATATGTATATATATATGTATTTACCTATATATATATATATATTCGATTCAGGCACACAAGAAATAGGCTAGTTCCAGCATCAGGTGAGTCAGGCACAGTGCAGTCCTTTATGGCCTTTTTCGTGGACTTGGGCGGGAAAAAACCGTATTTCACAGCCAGCTTCCTCAGGACATCCTGCCATATGTCAAGTATTTTCTAACAACATCCTCAGGCATGCGTGGATATTAGTCCTTCCACATGAGGAGTGGGGGGATGCCCAAAGCAGCAAAAGTGGAGTAGATCTCCAGCAAGAAGTCCATGTTCAACTCCACCTTAATATTTCGAATCTACGAACGCACGGATTACTGAACACTAGAATCCAAATATACAGGGAAACCGGTAGCATAAACAAAAGCCGTGGGACTGAGCGGGCTGAGTCGGGCCCTTCCGGCGCGATGCGAAACACCCGGCCCTGCAAAGTTCAGGGGCCAGACACTGTCTTGGTTGTTTCACCCTCCATTCTGTACATGTTTGCTAGCTAGCTCATAGATATATTATATGCATATCAACCTACGAAAACACCTCCCACAAAATTGAAAACAAGATAATCATATAGGAATCACGGTTGAAAGCGCATACATTAATCTGGACATATATATACAATCCCTGAGGATCCCCCATAATTAATGTAGGTATAATGGACTTTAGGGCCCAATGTAGGTAATATTAATGATCCCTAGGATTTTAAAAAGGTTATACCCCACTCTGGATCGAGGAAATAATTGTACAATGCATTTTTTACATATATATATGCAAGCTTGAAGTGCAGGCCTGTGTCTTGCGAAGCATGGACAACATTTTCTCATCTTCGATGAGGAACAGCTTCAGGACATCCTTAATCCATATATGTGCACTTGAACTTCATTGCCACTAACAATTTATTACATGTACATGTACATGCAAGATTAGTAAGGATCCGTCGTAGAGCAGGGCATGGCGGAAAGCGGCAGCCATGGCGTACAGGGCTTGGGGTTCAGGTCCTAATATAGGTATATGTTGTTAATGTTTCCTGTTCTTAATAGTGGTCGACTCCTAGCTGCCTCCAAAATTGCTAGCCATCAAATTGTCACGACAGATCGAAGCAGGCCACAGAGATTTCATATTCGAGTGTATGCAACATCATGGGCAGGGGCACTCTCCGGCCGACTATCATCCTCCAAGTGGTCAAACCCAATGACGTGGCCAGGGGCAGCAAGCCGCGCAACTGCAGTTGACCCGGTCGCCCTGGCCAGGCGAATATGTCGATACGTTGGTAATTATACCCTTGCTACAAACCTTGTCTGATACCCCAAGTATCATGGGCCCCTAATATATATTATGTTAAGCTTGCATCGATACATTAACTATAAGACTTTGCAGCGATGGATTATGTAAGAGCACTTCCCTATACATGCAGTACCCTTTATTTTATCTTAAAGGTTTTCACATGATAGATATATGTATCACAAGCCTGGACGAGCTCGCTCTGTGGGGAGTGCGGGATCTAGATCTGGAAGCTTGCCTGCGTGCAGGCAGCATGGAACATTTTAGGTGCAATGTGTTTGCATTCTACAAGTCTTTACAAATTTGAGGGGAATCACCTATATATATATATAACGAGCAAAGTATGTGAATGTTATTAATTACCATTATAATATATATACAAATTTAATATATATATATATAATATGTAATACATATATATATTATAAAGGACTAGAATTTACACATCAGGAGCCATGCCCAGTGGGATATAGAAGTTCTCTCTCTACATATATATATATATAGATATTATAGAATATATGTACTCCAAACTGAAGGGATGATTACACTTCCAGCCTTGTTGGCCTTGCATTCTGGGACGTGGATCGCGCTCTGCTCGAGGTTGCCCTGAGAATCAACGATACTTCAACAATGCATTAATTATAGCTACATATAGATGTCCAGCCTTGTAGGCGCCGGCCTTGTATTCTCTGATCTAGATCGCGCTGTGCTCGATCTTGCCCTGATCACATGTGAGAATAGACCCTCAACTTTAGCAACTCACCACAGATATATATCTATATATATATATCTATCTAATATAATGTAGCTATATATTATATATTATACTTAATTATAAAATAAGAGTTAGACTTCCCACCTTGTACCCCCTCGTCTTGATCTTTCCGCACTCTCTTCCCTGAGCAGTTGACTAGTTGAGCGATCCCAAGTTGAAAAAAGAATCAAGGAAATGCTGAATCTGAAATGGCGTAGGCCTCGGGGGAGAATCTGGATCTAGTAGGTGAGCAACACGACCTTAGCAAACAAGATGTCCTGCGTGCCTCCAAACTCTATAAGCTTGGGCCCCCAGCCATATGCAGTGGTTCTCCTCATCGATATCAGGAGGCTGTGCTGCACGGCCTGCCATCGTGGAACTGTACTGATCATGGATCTAATTATATCTAGAGCTCTTAAGCTTCGAACCTTGAGGTAGCTTGAGGTAGCCAATTGAAGATGGGGTCGCGTCACAAGACCTGGGAGCAGAGACATATATGTAGGCATTATTTGGGGAGATTGTTCGCCGTCGAATGTACTTGCATGGATCCGTCTAAGAATCCGGCAGTAGTCCGCAGGTTCTTGCCAATATCCATGGCGAAGATCACACGCACTTTTATACTATAGCTGTTTTTGTGGTGGAAGTATAGTGTCGTACTGGTTTCTGCAGCTGCAGGGGTTGCTTATAACTAGCATTAAAGCCCGAAAAGCAGTACTGATCATGCTAGTCATGAGAATATGCAGGTCGAGGGTAATTCATCATGTTCATATATAGAATTCTTATTATTAGCTACAGCAAGTAAACACATTGGTGGGGCTGTCAGGGCTCTTACAGGCTGAGGTGGTACTTCATCATCTATGTTATAATATAATATAGAATTCTTATTTGCGATAGCATGGGGCTGTCAGGGCTGTTACAGGCTGGGGTATATGTTCCAAGATCTCAGTGAGGTCGGTGCACAGGAGTGCTGTCAGGGCTGTTACAGGCTGGGGTATATGTTCCAAGATCTCAGTGAGGTCGGTGCACAGGAGTGCACAAGCGTGCTTTTTTTGAGATGGGTGTGGCAAGCGGATTTCAAACATTTCTTATCATGGTATCAAGTGAGGACAGGGGAGTTTGTTTAGAATTGCTCCTGCACTCCTTGCTACAAAAAAGTCATCGACCTGATATCCTACATTATAATCCTGGGGTCGAAAAGTTGAAATAACATGAAGCCCACCCGAAATCTACCAGGCTGACCCCTGAGAAAGCCCGATTCCGACAAAGTATGCTCTGGGGATATACTTGGTAATGTGGGCCCCAGGGGACGACTTTGACAAGTATGCAAATGTTACACACTCGGACCCTCAGGGCCTTAACCCTCAAACCTACACCACAAAAGCCCTAAAGCCCCTTACCCCGCAAACCTCATCAAACCAAACCCTCTGGACCTCTAAACCCTAATAATCCCTAGAAGATTACTTGTTCTAATTAGGGAAAAAGGGTGTATAACCCCTACATAGATATTCCCTTATTCTCTACCAAAAATCCGTAAGACAACCCAAGACAACCTATCCCTAAAAACTCTATAATCTCCCCAGAACCATAAACCCTAAAACCCTATCATCCCTAAAAAAACACAAGCCCCAGACCCTAGAACCCTAAACCCTAAACCCCCCTAAACCCTAAACCCCACTAAACCCTAAACCCTAAACAATATCCTTTTGAGGCAAGGGGAGCTCCCCGGTATGGCCCTTGAGCTCCTTTGCTCAATGCCACCGCCTGGTGTAGGAAGATTAAAAGGATACATGAGCTATGGTCTAAACTCCTTAAAGGGGGTCATTTAGGGTCCAGGGTCTAAACTCCTTCAAGGGGGCTATATAGGGAACTATCTAGGGGATTATTATAGGGGTTATTGAGTGGGGTACTACTGTTGATATTAAAAATTAAAAATCCTGCATGACCTTAGTATACTATAACACCATAATTCCTGATAAGAAAGGTACATAGGGTCATGCAGGATTTTTAGTAGCCACCGTAGGAGTTTAAACTGTAGCTTGCATGGGAGTATATGGGGGCTATGTTGGGGGCATATAAGAAGGCCATGTGGGAGTATACGGAGGGTTTACGTTGGGGTATATAGGCGTACATAGTGGTATATGTGAGCTATATTGGGATGATAAAGGAAGAGATAATGGAGAAGAGGCTGGTGATTGCTATTTTGGGTTTCGGGTGGAAAGTTAAGGCGGGAATTTCCCAAAATCAGGACTACGTTTTGGGGGGTCCCACAAAAAGGAGAATCGTATTTCGGGTCTATATTGATGTCCCCTATTTATGGAAACTGCGCGTACCAGGTTCCATATTTAGGAAAGACGGGCCATGGCATCCTCTACGGCTGGGGCGTTAGGGGCTTATGCAAAACAGGGCCGGGAATTTTGAGTTTCGGATTGCGGTTTCGGAGAAGAGGTTTGCGGCTCTGTTTTTGTCGATTCTGTTTTTCGTGTGGGAATATATTAAGGGTGCCTTACATAGAAGACTATGGTCTTACATCATCATCTTTACCACCACTAAACCCTAAAACCTAGCAAAAGCTCCCGAGTCATCTCGATCTCGACAGAACGTAGTCTTACAGCACAAACATAATCGTATCTGAGGAGCAAAGACTATATGAGCTATAGTCTAAACTCGTTAAAGGGGGTTATATAGGGGATTATATTTGGTTTAGCGTCTAGGGTCTAAACTGATTAAAGACAGGTCATATGGAGGTGTGGCTCAAATAAGCCTCATTTGCAACGGGGTTTCTAGTTGTATGTGGACACTGTTACGTGATTCATGGTTTGAGTCTGCTAGCTTTTCAGCATCACTTGTGGTGTCTTCTTCTGACGTAAAACCTATACGAGACATATAGGCCATACTAGAACTAAAACCTATACGAAACTTACAGGAAAGAAGGCCAGGAAGTTCTCAAAAGCCAAGCAAACTCGCAATCTTCTAATGCTGTGAGTAGCCAGCTAGCCCAAACGACTATAGCCAGCTAGCCCAACCACTTTGCCATAACAACGGAGATTCTGGGATAAGGAGCTTTTTTTAAGAGCCAGAATCACAAAGCTAGCCAAGCAACTCCCTGTTCTAAGTAATGCGGAAGCCTGAAGAATTAGGAATCGTTAACGAGTGGTATCCCGTTACAACGCTGTAACATGTTACATTACATACATTCTCAGCTGCAGCCCCGATGTTCCGCCCCTTGCTCCCTAAACCCTAAACCAACCCTAAATAATGGTTTCCATTTTCTTTTCCATCATGCCAATATTACCCCAATATACCCTATAACCCCTGTATATCCCTTAAGGGCAGCCGGCAACTTGACAGTGTTCAGCCGAGGCCGAACGAATCTCCCATGACCGACCCCTGAGTCCAGGATTCAGAGTTTGGGGCTTCAGGGTTTAGGAGGATTCTAGCTGGGTTTAGGGCTTTAGGATTTGATGATGTTTGGGACACGGTTTTTAGTGTGGAGCTTTACGTCTACGGGATTTGAATGACATTTTGCGCTGCGGCGTGTTTCTTCTGATTTCAGGGGCTCGGACTAGCCCTTCCCCAGGGCAAGATGATGTCCACGACTCATTGTAGGGCTTATGGTTTATGATCGGAATATCACAGACCCAGAGCAGGATAAGACAGCACTTGCTTGAGGATGTCCTGCTCACTTCTCATGTAGAGTTGGGGCTTTAGGAGTACTACTCATGCAAGCTAGCTACTCAGCGAGTTACTTTTCCCAAATGCGGACATGTCATTATGATTCTTAGCTCAACCCGAAATGCGGCTTTCAATGTTACTACGAATACAATTCTCTACTACTTGTACTGGTCAGAATGAGTGAAAACTTGATACTAATACTTTCACCAATACTAACAGCCCACATTCTTTCGGATGGAAGCGACGATCCTGGGACTCTCAGAAGACTTCTGGAAATTGGGAGTCCGGCTTGGAAATTTCAAGCATGGAGGTTTCCAAGGATTGTCGGGTCACCTTCTCCCAGACAAGGACTAACATGTTTTAGTCTATTCTGGGCTGCTTTTTTATGGAAGCCCGCCCCACAAGCAACGGTCAGTTGCAAACGGTTTTGTTTCTGAGAAACTTGCGCCGGCATTGATGATTTTGTTGTTGGGCATCAGTGCTCCACAATGTGAAGGATGCAATACAAAGGCCACGATCAGGGTGGCACTTTAAGCATGAGACAAAGACGAGCGTAGGTCGCACACGGGCACAAACAATAAATAAGTGCCCGGTCATTCCATGGATGTCTAGCGTCTAGCGGAGCAATCTCACAGCGCCGCGCCTTTGTTCTATCCTAGCATGAAATCACGAAACCTTCTCCTCTGTCCGGACGACACGCCTTTCATCTCTACTTCCACTTCCTCAGCCCAGCTATGCGGCTTGCTGGGACAGGTTTGGGACAAACTGGTACTTCCAAAATGAGGATCCTTGGGGTCCGACCCATCATGACCTGTCCCCAAGATTTCTTGAGGATCTTTGTGCACGTTGCCGGCAGTGTTTCTCAGGAGCCCCGTGGCAAGCCACAGTCTGCAAAGGAGACTGGAGACTTGCCAACTGTAGGAACCACAACAGACCCGTTGTTAGCAAAGCCTTGTTCTTCGCGAAGCCACATGTTCGGATCATCATTACTATCTCCATTCGGTCTTGTCTGATTATTCCGGTTTCTATGCTCGCAGCACGGGCGAAGCCCAAGCTGGTAATAAGTAATAATGATCTTGCGTCCTCTGGGCGGAGTGACATCATGGACTGTTCTTGAGTGCGGCTCATTCATAAGTATCAAGAGCAACTGTTGAAAGGGTTCTCTAACCTTCCCAGGATACGGGCAGAGTTTCCTAGCTTCAACGCTCCTGAGTCTTAGAGTCAATGAGCCCGAGCGTGGGTCAGTTTCGACTTCCTTGTACAGTCCCTCCTACCACTAGTTCTTCAGAGTTTTGTGGCAGCGTCATCCGCACTCTGGCTCTTTGCAGGGAGTGGAGGTAGGGCCTTCTTGGAGGTGACATCAACGAGCATCTCGTCAAATCTAGTGTGTGTACGCAGGAGCAGAAGGATGCGGAGCGCATCTAAGTACCAACCATGAAAACATGAGCATTTCCTCACATCAGTACATCAGTAGTTGAAATGAGTAGAGGTCAGGTCCCAACGAGCCCATTGACATTAGTTGGCTCTGTTTGAGGCCGAGTGAACGGACAAAATTCCCCTTTTAGAATGCCTAGGTGGCTGGACCTCCCAAAAGCTCGTAAGAAGAGCCTTTATACCCATGATTTTGGGTAAGAGGCCAGTATATAGAGCATTATTACGATGAGGATTTTGGAGGTCTAGGTCTAGGTATGGCCCGTCTCATCTTACTCGCCCAGAAGTGGGCGATCAGTTAGACTAAAATGTGTTGGGAACATTCGATACTACGGGGGTGTGGGGCTTTAAACCCTAAACCCTGAACCTTAAACCCTAAACCCTAAACCTTAAACCCTAAACCCTAAACAATACTAGGGCAGGGATAAGGTTTGCACCATAAGACAGCCGAGCGGCTCCGCCCTAGTGAGATGCCTGTGCCGCAGAGAGCCACACAAGGTAGGATTAAGTCGAGATTACGCGGTGATACGGAGGATATATGGGGTTTATAAAGGGATAAGGTAGGCATCATATAGGGTTTGGGTAGCTTACCCCAATAAGCGGAGAATCAAACGGAAAAGAAAGTAGAACATCAAATGCAAACTGTGGTGTATAGGGGTTTTACGAGGTACGGGTTTGGTTCTAGGTGTATATCGGATTCTCTAGGAATGTTGTTGAGTGTATACGTGGGTATCTAGCCTGGAGGACCACCACACATCATCTTTTGTTGTTTTAGGCGTGGTTCCAATACCCGGGTTTTAGAGGATTTCTTCTTCCACCTTCCCATACCCCCTAAACCCCTAAAGCCTAAGCCTCAAACCATGCATACTTAAATATGTATATATATATATGTATATGGTAGTTTCCCAAAATATGGGAACCCCAATATAGACCCCCAAATACGGTAGCCCTTATTATGGGGACCCCAAAAAGGTGCCCCTAATGTTGGGAAACCCCCATATTGTATGCGGATGGCTTGTTGTCTGTAAGCTGCTAGAAATTATAAACCCTAAAACCCAAACCCTAAACCTCTAAGGACCCTAAACCCTAAACCCTATTTACCCGATAAGAGTGGCGCTCTGTAGACTTGCATTTCGGTTCCCATGGCGTCGAGCCATGCAGCCTGCTTCTTCTGGGAGTATAGGGGCTTAGGGTTGAGGGTTTAGGGTTTAGGGTCTGGGAGTAAAGGGGTTTAGTATGGGGATTACATAGGGATAATGGAAAAGAAAGTTCAAACTACTAGGGATAATTGGGAGAGTTATATAGGGATTCTATTGAGGTAATATAGGGGGGATATAGGGATAATGGAAAATACAATGGAAACTATTACATTATAATGTATAATAGGGTAGATATTAGGGCTATATAGGGGTTACGCAGGGATAATGGAAAATAAAATGGAAACTACTATTTAGGATGCAGGGTTTAGGGTTTAGGGCCTATGGGAGTGGGGGCCTATGCCGCTGGGCAGATTTGCGGGTTTTCTACAAATGGGTTACCCCTTTACAGACCCTGGTGCCATACGGGCATTATGAGAAGCTTGCTAGGGTTTACCTTGAGGAATATATTTTGAGAAGCTCATAGTCCCCCTTAAGTAGATAGAATATGGCTCTGGGTCAATTATACTAAGATCCCAATATACTCAATATTCTATCTACATAAGGGGGACTATACATCCTGAGGTTGGAAGCGCAGGCTTGTTTTTAGCCTGGTTTTGGGCTGATGGTGGCCTCTTGACTGCTGCTTAGACTCTCTGGTCCTGGGGCAGATGGCTGCCTGCAGGCGAGAGAAGCCACGGCAGTGCCGTGTTTCAAAAAAAACAAACCTGCCGCGCTTCTGTCATTCTGCCTTGGGGAGTTGGAACATAGTTCTAAGCTGCCTCCTGCTTTGCAAGCATCCACACGATTTTCTTATGGGTTCTGCCAGGGCTGTGCTCTTTATGGCCCGTGCCAGTTGCATGATTCCCCAGCCTTACCTCGTACGGATGCCAGCGTGAACTGATAATCAGCTACATCTCGCGAATTGCGCGCGACGATAGTCGAGTGGCAGTCCCATGCAAGCGGTTGTAGTTCGTAAGAACGTGTACCTCACATCCCATCGCCTTTTGACTAAAGAAGCAACTGCCAACTAGGAAACCATGGAGAAAACCGTCTCCTCTTCGGCTTGATACCACGATTCAGGTTTCTATTCCTGGCAGGTCTATCGCTGAAGATCTGCAAGGTCGATGTTGCAGTTCTGATCTCAGCAGATCCCACGATGTCAGACTGCATAGTTTTGGATACTCTAGTCAGCGATTGTCATCAGGATGGTGCCTCTCAATAGGGAGCAAAAACTTGCTCGTTTGAGGATTTGCACGACCAGAGGTGATCGCAATGGAAGGCACAGTGCAATTCTTAAATCAGCGGAGCATGTGAGTATTTCTCCGAACTAGGATCTCGTATACAGCCAAGAACCCAGAACGGCCTTCTCCTTCTCGGACACTTCAGAAGGCAACTACAAGGCATTCCATGAAAAAGTTGGAAGGTCCCCGCAAGAAGGAGTCCAGAAGCCTCGTCGACGCCACCCACATGAAGGGAGACAAAGGGAGAAGAGAAGGGGTCTAGAAACGCAGCGCAGGCCACGCAAATGCAAAAAGGCAAGAGGGAGACCAAGGGAGACCAGGGCCCAGCAACTTGGCCAAGGGCACCCGCATGACGCCAACCAAGAACAGGGAAAGCTGGCGGAGGCTTCCGGCTGGCTGACATGTCTAAATTCTGTGCGTAACTCAAGAAGAACCCAATCAGTCATGCTGTTTGCGGAAAGGAAGCCAATGTTGGTTGCTGTTCCTCGAAAAGGAGATGCCGCATGATTGGATCTACTTTTAGGAAGACATCTCAGGGTTTTGGCTTCCTGCACCCAAAGCACACTGTGTCTTCGCAGAGTTTCATAACGTTTGCGCAATCCAAGTGTTGAGGTGTGCTGAGCACGTCGCAGGCGACCCCTGCTGCTGCTTCCTTCACTTAAGCGTTGCACAAACGGGGGGTTCGATGTGTACAGTAGCAGGCTTACGGGGTCATACAAGACAGCACGCGTGGATGAAGTGGATGGACAATGTGTGTAGCAGTCTTGCTTAAAGTTGCTCTTGAAGCTTACCCTGACACTGCTTTCAGCGTCCGTGTTTCAACAAAAAACGTTTTTGCTTAAGTTATGCCGGGTTGCGCTGGGCCTCAGGAGGAATAAACAGACCTGGCCTAGGTCGCTGCCGGAAATCCGTTCTGTCGACGAAGATGTAGAATTACCAGCATTGTTCCCTAACAGTCGTTATACAAGTCTGGTACGCTGAACCTTAACACCTTGTTGTAATTTTAGGCTTCTGCAATACAAAGTCAGGAGCCATTCCTGTGGATAGCTGTGGACCGATTTTTTTTGGGATGATTTGTGTGATTCAGCAGAGCGTGGTGAACAACCTGTCACCATAGCTGGAATCAGTTGACTTTACACCTGCTGCGTGTCTCAGACTGTGTCTTGTTTGCGCGGTTTCCTTTCAGGTCCGTATTCGGCTTCTCTCAAAAAGGGATTCTACTATAGTTGGGGGGAGGACAAACAGGGACCTCTCATTCTCACAGATTTTGAGTTTTTGCTGGTAGTTCTTGAAATAAGTGATGTAGTTCTTAAGAAATATTATGCCTATACATCCCTCAAGGCTTTCCGAGGACTCCACTCACATCTCTCCGAAGCCGTTGGCTTGAGATCATGGCGTCATCCAGCTCGCTGAAGAAAGGCGACGTTGTGAAGGTGATCGCAGATGTGAGGCATTCTTCGTAAATCAGGGTCCACCTTGTTGGTGGCTTTCAGGTTGTGTAGGGATGTATGTGGAGGGGGGGGGGGGGTGGGTATGGTGATGAAAATGTTTCAGTCTCCTTTGCTTTTCAGTGTGCGTAAAAATCTCGCTGTAAAGTAGGGTTCGGACTAAGAACTAGCCCCTCAAACAAGTAGAGGATTCTAAATAGCCCGGTGTCCCCCAATCAAAGTTGGGCAAACTTGTTTGGGGGCGGGGTCTCAGGCCCTGTCAATTACTTGGCTCTCCATTGCTGGGATCAATTCCAGTTCTCAATTCAGCCAAAAGGTCTCTAATCCATACCCATTTTTGTCACTCAGTTATTCCATTCAGCCAAAAGTTCCTTCCATTCCGAACGCAGAAAGTAATCATTACGCAACATTCTGATTTGAAGTAGCTTTGGTCGTCCATGCAAGGTCCGAATCAGGCTTGGGCTTGTTGGACAGGGTTGTCCCAAACCCATATAATACCCTGTGATCAGTATCCCTACATTATATATAGACCTTATCTAACCCGTATATAACCTCCCCAATATTCCTGAAAATAAAAAGCTTCAGCTCTCCCATTCTGCACGTGATTCTGCCCCTTGCATGCCACGAAAGAGTCGGAACCCATCACTCCTGCAAAGCCTGGGTTGCTGTTAAGGGACTTAAATTAAGTTACCATAGTGGGTATATATAGGAAATAATAGGGTTTCCCCAATACAGTAACTTAATTTAAGTTCCTTAACAGCAACCCAGAAGCTTTAGCTTAGGAGCTCCTAGCACTCAGGAGCTCCGAGGGAAGCCCCAAACCGTGAAGCCTAAATTCTGAACCACCACAGCCCGAAAGCACGCAAGCCCAAACCCTCTACAAGCCTAAGGAGTCCTTAGCCAAACCCTAAATTCAAAACCCGTGGAGGCACAGGGATACCCTACAAGTCACTTTTTAGCGCCTGGATGTTGTACATTCCTAGCCCTTCGCACCCCACATCCTACCATGCAAGGCACCCGGACGTTGGCTCTGAGCATCCGGCACCTGGGCTTGGTTATGGAGCCACATGGAGTGTGGGGAGGCTCTCAAGGTGACGGGTGGGTTGTAGGGGATCCCTTTCAAGAAGGACTATGTAGTCTCCAGATCCCCTCAGCTAGCTTGGGGACTTCAGACCCTGCGCCCCAGCGCAATCTGCTCTAGGGTCTGACATTATAGCGGGGGGTCAATCCAGACCC
>CAJNIZ010044295.1:1868-14776 GCA_905231905.1 Symbiodinium pilosum
AGTACCTGAACTACAACTTCACAGGCACAAGAATAATAATAGTAATAACAGTATTGACAATATTCATGCTATTCGTAATAATAGCAAGTATAGTATTGACAAGAGTCTTTAATATTTGCCGTATTCATGGTACTTCTAGTCATAATGGTAACAAAAGTAATAGCAGTAATTTTAGTAATAATAGTAATGATAGCAAGAGTCTTTCCACAAGTTGATGCAGGAAGCAGATTTTTTTGCGAGATCAACGGTACGTGAGCTATAGTCTAATCTCCATAAAGGGGGTTGCAGAGAGGATTATATAGGGTCACTATTCTAGCTTCTAGGTGTTATTCAGGGGGATACGAGGAACTTGGACTATAGCTCAGTGGAGGTGAGTTCACGCCTTTCATGGTGATTGGGTATTTTGGCCTCACGACTTTCCTCACCGCCTTCGCGTTTGGCTCCTACCTGGCGCTGACCAAGCTGAAGATCATCTGAGAATGCTGCTGGGCTGAAATGATTAAAATATTTGTCATACGGGTTTTTTCAACATATAGGGCCCTCGGCACGGAGATTCTACATTGATTGGAGAAACTCCCATAATCCCAGGTTCAATACACAGATATATCATCCTCCTCCAAGATCCAGGGCGACCTGGGATATATGGTTCTTTTGAAACACAATGAACCTTCCAAGGCTGCCACATGAACGCTTGCGCCAGACTATTTTTCCGCACCAAATCTTAAAAAAAAACAATATCATATATACGAAAGAAATCACGACAGAAATATTTCGTTTACTGGACAAAAATCTTCTATGGCTTAAAGACGCTTAATAACGAATCATGGAAAACAGCTTCAGGAGCGAATACCACACAATCGTATGCATATTCAAATATCAATATAGATTGTAATATCAAACACAGCGGGCAATAATATCGGAATCCATCATTCCCAAACATATATCAGATCAAGATTGAAATAAGAACAGGGAATTTCATTGGCGCTCAAATTTCTGGAAAAGTCTTTTTTCTAAAAATCATTGAAATCCACTCTATAAAACGTTGCGGGGTTCCTCCGTCTTCCGTCTGCGCGCGTTTTCCCAGACCGGTCTTCCAAAATATCCCGGATTTTTTGGAAGACCGGTCCCTGCTAAATATGATAAGTTATGAAGCTGCCACCTCTTCGCGGAGCGTCCAGACCGCTTTTCCAAAATATCCCGGATATTTTGGAGGCAGTTCTTCTAACATATTCCGGATATTTCGTAGACCACGACCCATGAAATCTCCGGGATATTTTGGAAGACTGGTCCCGACTAAGCATGAAGCCGCTGTGTCCTCCGTAGAAGCAATCTGCTTTTCCAAAATATCCCGGATATTTTGGAAAAGCGGGTTCGGGGCCCGGGAAAGTGGTCCCGACTAAACACGAAGCCGCCAAGGCTTCCGTACGGTAGGTGGCGGTGACAGTAGGTGGCGGTGGGTGAAGTTGGCGGTGGGTGGCGGTAGCGGTGGAGGTCAGTGGCGGTAGCGGTCGGTGGCGGTGGCGGTCGGGAGAGGTGGTGGTGGAGGTGGGCGGATGGCGGCGGGTGGCGGTGGCGTTGTATAAAAGCGGTAGTGGTAGGTGGCGTTAGGGGGCGGTGGCGCGGTGCCGCGGTGCGTTGGTTTGGCGGTTTCGCGGTTTCGCGGTTTGGGGGTGCGGCGGCGCGGCGGTGCGGCGGTGCAATCGCGGCGGCGCGGCGGGACGGGGGAACGGCTACGCGACGGAATGGTAATAGGGGTCATTTTCATATCACGATATCATAATTCGTGATTTTGGATAGATTTATGACCTAATTATTCTTTCAGATTTCGGATATAAATTAATTATAATCGACGAAATTTTTCTACTCGTATTTAAGATTTAGAGGGACGAGATTATGATGATGATTTATCGTCGAAAGAAATATATTTAGCTTGAATATTGGATTTGGAAAATATATTCGATATTCTATATATTGAAAATATCGATATAGATTTTGAATATATTTGATTTGAGAAAATAATGAATTATGGATTTTTCGATTTGATAATGATATTTGATCTGATAAATTTATATATTGATATATATTGAGGCTATTTATTGATGAATTTAGGAAATTCAAATATTATTTCTGGAAATTTCTAATAGATTTTTTGCTATTTATAAAAAATTCTATTAAAAGATTATGATATCTCTTGCTAATTCAAAAATTATTCAATCTAAATTTAAAGTTGATGAAATCGAAAGCTAAGAGATTTAATATCTTGATTTTTTAAAATTATGGTATATTATCTGTTATTTCAATAAAATCAATTCTAATTCTAAATAATTTATCAATCAAGATTCTCAAATATATTAATAGATATTCGATATATTTGGGAATATAATTTCGAATTTGATCGCATACGGATCATATAGATATAAATATATTATAAATATATAATATATAATATAATAAAATGATAGGAGAACTTATTTCGATAAAAAAATTCTATAGATCTTATAGAGACTTATATTGATTTTGAAAGAATTATATATTATTAGTCGTAAGGAGATTCTTATTAGGATTCTATCAGGGGGGGGGTGGGTCGGGGGCTGGGCGGTATTAGGATGCTATTAGGAAGGGGCTGATTCAGGGCGTTGATATTAGGACTTTCGGAAGGACGCTGGAGCTGTTGGCCCGAGGGCCAGGGCGCTGGTCGTAAATGCGTTGCGTAGGGAGATGATGATCCAGAGAGATAGGGCGTTATTGCTAGAGAATTTTCTAGAGAATTTTTGGAGATGGGGGATTAAAGAATAAGATAGGAATGCAGGATCTTATTAGGATATTATTGCCGGATTATTGTCGTGCTTGCAGGGTCAGGTGCTATGCGGAGGTTTGCGGGATATTTGCAGGAGCGATTATCAATATTTTTCTGCCCAACGAGTTATTATAAATCGCTGGGCAAGGAATTATCAATATCTTTTTTACTAAATATTGAAATAGGAACGCGCGAATCGTTCCTAGGCGATTATGCGAACTCTATTATCGACAGATAATTCAATAATATCTCCTAGGACATTTTCGTCAGGGATGATATTATCAAGACGATACGATCTATAAAATATAGATCTCCTGGATATTATCATCAAGATATTCTTATCATGAATATTATTATTAGAAGGCTATCATTAGAAGGCTATCATCAAGAGAATTATTCTTAGATTGCTCGGGAATTCTTGCTCGAATGCTATCGCAACGGCAGATTGGTTTGCAAATTAAAAGAACGGTTTGAGATATTTCTATTAGCCTGCTATATAGGAAATTGTCGGCGTACGGAGCAAAGATAAGCGGCATTATTAGGGATTTTTGCTAGAAACGTTATTGCCGGCAGAGGTCGGATATCAATATATAAGAGATCGCATGGACAATCATGATAGGCGGCGATCGGGAATGATAGTCGTAGAAAGGGCCTAGCGATACGGAATGACGAGGCGATATATATAAAGATAATTATCAGATTTTCGATATGACCTGCCGTCGAATTTCTCGTTTCATATATAACTCCCTAAGAAGAATATCTATAAGAATAATAATTCCCAACGCCATTGCAATAGGATATAGCAAGATTTTTATTAGGGATATATCTTGGAAATCATAGGAAGGGAATACGTAATTTAGAGATTTCTTTCAAGATATCTTATTATAAGGCTATAGGATCTTAGGAAAGGATCCTGATAGGGATCTCTCTATAATATATCTCTCCTTATTATCTTATAGAATCGCTCATCATCCTATTCGGATCCCATAAGGTATAATATATTCTCTCTTTGAATTTATAGATATTATGATTTGATTAAAGGATCCTGGGAGGAAATCGAGGGATCCTTAAGATAGAAGCTCCTAGAATTTTAGATAATTCCTATATATAGCTTCCTATTTAATTTCTAGAAGATATAATGAGATCTTTATTAGGGATATATATTTGAATTTTGAGATATAAGGAATAGATATCTCAAAAATCGCCGATCTGACCATATTAGAAATATAATATATGTATCCGCCTCAAAATTGAATTCATTTCATATAATATGAAATACGATGAAATCTAGCATCTAAAAGATCTCCCAGATGCATTAGCTTTTCCGATAAAGATTGACAAACAAGAGAATATATCTTTGAGGCGGGATCTTCATTTTCGATATTAAAGAGGGAATTTATTCAACGAATTAATACGAATCTATTATATATTGAGAATTTCTATATAATAGAAAAATATTGGATATTTCTTGATCTCAAGAAGATATATTGATTTTCAAATATTATTCTAGATATATCATTTTTTTCTATAAAATATTATAGACTTCTTCTATCTCCTAAAAAGACGTATTTCTTAGATCGATTTTCTATAATATCTCGGAATTTTAGACGATCGATCTCTATTGTGCCCGGACCATTTCTCAAATATTTCGGAGATTTTAGAAGACCGGTCTCGATTAAATACGAACTCGTCGTATTTTCTATAAAAATAATTCATTATTCAATTATATATTATTAATTGAGACAAATATATTAGAGGTCATTATTAAAATCCTATGATAACAATCTATTATCAAATTCCAATCTATCCTAAGAGATATATAAGATGCGTAATTTCTTCAAAGATTAATACAAAGATACATCCCTAATGAAGATCCCGCCATTTCATATAGAGATAAAATATTCGAATATTAGAAAGATATATAGTAGAGATTCCTATTAAAGATTTTGTCCTAAGAATTCATAGCCAAATCATAATATATCCTAAAGAGAATCCCTAAAATACACGTCCTTTATGGCTCCAAATTCCCGTCGTATCAGAAAGGGTCCAGAGAAGAGGCTCGGAAATTAAAAAGAAATCCAAAGAGATAGATAGCATATATCTCCATCAATAATTTCCTAAGAATATATAATTAAATTGAAGATCCTATTATATATTATAAAAATCGAAATCTCCCTATGCTATACGATCTTATTTAAAATCTAGGCAACTAATAATAAAAAAAAATATTATCATTTTCCAAATTTTTCTCTATTTATAATTCATTTTTTACGAATATAGTATCGTTTTCCAATGATTATCTTTTATATATCTCTTATGATCGATAAAAAAACGACGCATCATATGAGAATATCTAAAATTATAGGGTCTTATCTTAAAATATACGATAAATAATAATATCTTTCTTATAAATCTAGATCCAATATTTTCAATTTTCTTCCTATGCCCTATAATCTTTACCCTAATCCTAAAATCAATATACCGCCAATTTTCCAGGAAATAATATCTGCCTTTCCGCGACTCGCCCTTCTCAAAACAGACCCCCACGCATTCCCCAAGCCCCGGAATGTATTAATTTTCCCGCGGGCCCCCAAAGATACATTAGTTAGGCGTGGGGATCATTCTATTAGAAGTATTCGGCGGTCTTTGCTGAGGGCCATTAGGGCTAGGAAGGACTATGAAAAAATATAAATGATTTTCCAAAATTTATGAAGTTTTTCACACCTTTTTCAGCTATTATGGAACCATAATTTTCCATCCTTATCTCATATTATCGCAACCGCCTAGTGCGGCAATGAGGGTTGCTTCACTACGAGAATCGTTTTTTCGATTCAACCAAGAATTTTAGCAAGAATATGAATCTATTCATCTGATTTATTTGAAATACATTGGCTATTCGCACCTCGCAGTTTATACTTGCAAGCTTCTAGATAAAAATGTTCAATAATCGTCAAACACACTCTCATTTCATTTTCAGTCATCAAATTCACATCCGCTTTACCATTTATGTAGCCGCCTCCGATTGATCCTCCTTAATGCGTCAAGGCCATGGAACAAGACTTTGCAGCCCAAGGCTCTGCCAAATACGGTGTGCACCATCTTTTGCATGCAGGATGCGCCAGGGGCAAGCCGAGATGACTTGCTCGGTATGCAGTGTACAAGTACAAACGACTAATGTCAATTCTGCCTGGCGTGCCGGTCGCGCCATGAGCTCGTTACAGGGAAACACTGGAGGACTTCCTGCAGCGCTGCTTTAGAAAGATCCTTCCTTATCCAAAAACAGTTTCATGTTCCACTGCTAGCCTGTCATGACGTAAAACCCAGTTGCAAGCATAGAGTCTTCCTCTTCCCTTGCGTTATTTCACCTGGCTACAGCGCTGCTGCAAGTCGGTCAGCAAGCCCTTCACGTGCTTTGCGCACCTGACGATGATGCACGATGGATGAAAGCAGATCTCAACACAACAGATCTCAGGCGAAGCCGCAATCTTGCAATCTGTCAGATTAGGATCACCGTTTGAGCTACAATCTAAACTCTTAGTATCCCCCTTAAGAACCTCTATAGTACTTCCCTATAAAATCCCCTATGTAACCCCCGTTCAAAGAGTTCAGACTATAGCTAATTTGAGTAAGGAAGCCCAAGAGTGATGCCCAGAATCTGTATCTCAGATAATTGGGGGGGACTGCATGTGTCGCGATCGCTCTTTCTGACCTAACGTGACTTATGAATAGGCTGGTTCAAGAACAGCTGTTGCTTTAACGATTGACCCTTACTGCACCTGATGGCTATCATCCTTACTCTATGGAAGAAATGTGGAGGTCCTGCTTTTGTGTCCTTTTGGGATTCATAGCCCAGTCAACTGCTCTTCCGAGCTTGCGCAATGCAGCAGATGGGAGATCCTTTTCTGTTGCAGGCCGTCTCTCGTCAGAACTTCCTGCTGAAAGCCTGGCAATCCAGAGGCTATTACCACTGCCAATATCTTGCTGTACTGAATACCGTCCGTGTTGCTCATATCATCTCTGTTGCAAGTTCTCTACCAAGATTTGGTTTGCACCAGTGGGCATGACGAAAAGCCCGTGCATAGTCCCCAATAATGACCCTAGAAGATTTTCATAGGATCCCGAAATCCCCGGGCCCCTAGGGAACGCCTATGTTTGAGACACTCCCGTATAAGTGCCTTGCATGATGCCCAGCCACAATTCACGCATGGGGGCTTGGAACATTTCTGGGAACCCTCTGTAACATAGTGTTTGAAACACCTTCTGGGGTGGCAGGACCATATCTTTCAGATATTCCTTCATGATTTCGGTCCAGCCCGGCAATGTATAACCCAGCTGAGAATAGCACGCCGACCTAGCGAAAGTGAAACGAAGTCGCATTGGGGGTTGTCTCAAATGGCACTCACCTCCTAAATAGCCATCTTTAGGCCAGTCATGGGGAACGGATAATTTCAAACAGCCCCCAAATGCACGGTGGCGCTTGACATCTCACTTTGGAGGTTGCATTATCTTGGAGTCTCATGGTACTCAAGCCAGTGTCTGCTCCTCAGGCTAAGTAGGCATATCTATTATCTTCAGTGAATAGCCTGGTTGGAAATGTGGAATGATGTGCACGAATAACCTGCTATTTGGGTGAGATGTCTGCGCTCATCAGCTCAGGACAGGAGGTTCAGCGTCTGTCACGAGGCGCAGTCGTTGTCAGATAGTGACGTATGCGGACATGATACTGGCAATTCTCACAACGAGAAGAACCTACATACTCCCAAAAGAATCTTACCAAGTCAAAGCAGTCTGCGTGGCGCATCATGCCCATTTACAGGAAGGTATTGGCCTTGCCGGAGGCGCCCTTGTGCACGGTGGATTTCTTGACAACCCGATCCTCCAGGTAGGTGTGCCGTGCCAAAGGGAATACGACATACGAATATCCGTCTTATATGCAGAACCTCAAAGGGATTCAAGTTGGCTTCAGCAGCAAGGGACAGGTTAGAGGGTTGGAAAAGGAACGCCTGCATTATGACCCACTTATTGTTCAAGAAGCTACGCACTCAGCCGGGAACAATAGTGTCCTAGAAGACAAGCTATACAAGCCCCACATATCCCTACAAAACACCCTTTACCCTTGAACGGTTTTGATTGACAAGTTCGTGCTTGACACACAACATGGCATGTGCTTGTCCCATGGCTCTTTGACATGATATTGGTTTCTGTTACAGGCACAACCTCGGAATCAGAAATCACTTGGACTGGTCTCCCTGCCAAGAATGCCCACATGTAGGCAAACCTTTTGGAACACGTCACCCTGGGAGCATGCGTGGGTCCTTGTCGCTGAAGTAGTATGACGAGGACTTCTTAACCAAGGCTCCTCAGTTCCAAAAGCTTTACGTTGCCCGTCAACCTGGAATGGTATATTGGGGTCCGCTCACGGAAACTATCGCAGCGTGATGAAACATTGCGCAGGGCGCTCGTAAGAGCTGTACATCTATTGCTGAGCTGTCACGTGAATCCTTGTCTTTGCAAGTCCTGTTGCTCAGCGACAAAGAATAAGCTATCTAGGAAAAGGATACGCAATGCTGAAACTCCGAGCACATGGGTATTACTCAAAAGTAGGGTCCTTTTCAGCAGATACGTTTGAACAGATCGACGCATGGGCACCCCCCCCGCCAAGCGATTCTGTCGAGGGGGCTGTTCAGTACTCCTCCCCCCTGATTAACCGCCCGACTCTTAAACTCTAACTATGTCAAATTGGATACCAATATTTTTGGGGAAAATTCCTTGCTAGGTTGTTTCAGGGTGTTTTATGAGGGGGAGTGGATTAAGTTCGATAGCTATACCATGGAGCTTGTTCCAGGCGTTTTTTGAGGCCCATACGAAAGGAAATCCACAAAAGTGGTCTCGGAATTATTTTTAAAATTACTTGTACTATTACTATTCCCATTGTTATTATTACTACCTATTATTACTACTGTTCTGAAAATTTCGAGTGGGCCAATACTCATATTTCTCATAATGCTCCCTGCATCTCGATGCGTTGCTCAACACAGAATTGGGGCCACGGCTTCCATCTTCCCTGGCAGAACATGCGAAGAAGCAGACACAAACCCTGAACCCTTATCTGAGCTCTAGCCAACTCCCTGCTGTTCACCTGAGGTGCCCTTAGACATGCTTGGTTTCTCAGGTGCTAACTGCATTTACACAAGCTGGTTCTGATTGGAGACAATAACTTCGTTAAGTACACCAGCTGATGACTCAAGGGGCAGTGCGACAGCACAGTCTCTCTCAGGGACTTTGGGACCATGCGGAAGGTTTATAAGGGTCCCTTCCGCAGAATGTATAGGAACATCTTAACAAGCCTCTGTCTGCCATAGACACGTCACTGCAGCTAAACTTCCACTGTTGCGTGCAGCCTCCTGGGCTGGTGCTGAAGGAAGGTCTCCACAGGATCCTGTCCACAAGAGGGGTTCTCAATATCAGGCACAGGTCTTTTACTGATGAGGAATCCATACTCTTCAGGGCATAGGCAGGCACTTGCTTTGAGTAACGCCCGCTTGCTTGCTTTGGCAGCAGAAGCAGAAGTATCAATCTTGGTGCTATCCTGTGCAGTAATGCTGAATCTGCTGAAGGCATGATGCAGATCTGCCAGAGCGTTTACGAGAAGATCTCCCGCAGCCACAAGTCCAGTGGATTTTAAGCGGCTGTGGCATTGTAAGGCTGAAAATGGAGCAATATGTTGTCTTCGAGAAGCATGGCGCGCAGAACCGCTCGCAGCAAGCAAAATACTGGACCCTCATGATGGCTCAACTGGGTCGGTGAAGGTGTGCCCATTTACCCATGGCCTCGGGCAACACCGGAATGTCCTGGTCACAGCAAGACACCGTCGCAGCTTGAAACAGGAGAGTTGGCAACATCAGGCTGCCCCGGCATTTAGAATCTAACTGACAAAACGAACATGTTTGTTTGCAAGATGGCACAGATGCAACACACAAAAAAACCAAGCTCCGCCTTGACCGACAAGTCCTGGCCACAAGTGCAACGATCTTGAGGTTTAGGGTTCTCTTCTGGGGTGCCGCTAGGAGGTTCAGCTTGAATTTCTGAGATGTAGGACCTCTTAAGCTCCATGGGGATGTTCAGGTTTTGTAACTGAGTTCACTTACTGATTTAGTAATGGAGGGTGTTCTAAGACATCCTGCATATGCATATATTTATATGTATATGATGTGGAATGCAAGTATCAAAATCTTTCAGAACTCTTAAGACCAATTCTGCTCGGGAAGATCTTGAGAAACTTAGGGTCTTGGGTATTTAGTGAACACCCCATGGTGCTATGCACTCGTGCAAGATGACTCATACTTCATACCATGCTTGCTTTATCCTTGCTGCGCTTTCCAACTGTAAACCCTAAACCCTAAACCCTAAGCCCTAAAACCTAAACCCTCCCATCCTACCTGTGTAGGTCCACTGAAAGCCTCAAAGCTGAATCCGAAATCCCAAGTCTGTCTACAATGCTCAATACCTCAATAAAACCTGACATAGAGGCCCTCCATACAGTGTCATCCATCATCTTCCTATCCCAAGAGTCTAAACCGTAGGGGCTGAATAGGGGTAATATAGGGGTTATATAGGGTAATATTGGGGTTATATAGGGATAAAAAAGGGGGTCATATAGGGGTAATATATAGGGGTTTATATAGGGTTTATAGGGGTCTGCTCACTCAAAAGCTTCGACCAGTGTCCTCGATGAGCTCGGAGAAGCGGGAGCTAAACATATCGCTGGGCCGAGGCGTCATCGTGGACTGCATGTAGAGCATCTGGCGGCCCATCAGCTGTAGTCTAAACTCCTAGCATCCCCCTCAATAACTCCTATATTATTCCCCTATATAATCCTGTATAACACCCTTTAAGAAGTTTAGACTATGGCTCATATTCACCTGTATATGTTTGTCATCAAGTGGTGTTGCTTGGTAGCCTGGATGCAGGCTTAGAGGCTGTCCTCGTACTACACATTGGGAGATGGGTCTTTCCAAAAACTGGGATTTCCCCGATGCATTGATTCCTTAGTTTAAGGACTCCACCTACATCAGATTGATGCAGGCGCCATCTAGCAATTCACTGTTTGCAATCCTAGCTCTCAGAACTTCCACAGGCCCCAGAAGAAGATACTTTTCCATCTATAACAGGATTTCTCCGGGGTTCACGTTTCAAATGTGCAGTCAAGACGTCTTGGGAAGCTATGGTGACATCTTTGCCTCAGACTCCGTCTTCTCCTTGTCCCATGGCATGCCAGCCAGAAGCATTCGCGCCTGTTCTGTCTAGGATTCATTTAGGGTTCGGAGCATGCTAGCGAGAGAGGTCTGCAAGACAGACGCCCAGTGCACTGCGAAACCCCTCCCCCTAGCATTTCACAGCCCCATGCATGAATGTACATGAAGGACCTGTGTTTAGCATCGTTTACTTTCATAGGGTGGGGGGGATGTTTCGTCGTTATTGAGGGGAATGGATTAGTTCTCCTGCTACACTGCCTGATATATTCATCAACACACCAGCCTCTGCCCGCTCCTTGCGCCGAAGATAATCACCATAGAGCCGGTGGGTAACGCCCTCAGCAAACCCTCAGGTCCCTTCAAGGGGCTTTAGGTTTGTATGGGGTCTAGGTTTGGGGTATGTGGGTCAGCTGACTGTATCCTCCTCACGCCCCCAACAAGCACATCCAAGCTCCCAAGTTAAGACAAAGTTTGGGGGCCCACCCACGCTGAGGGGAAAGTTTCCAGTCCGCTATTCTGCCAAAAAACCAGGGGCAGAGTCAAACAAGCGGACTTCTTCAAACAAAGTAGCATGCTCATAACCAGACCCAAGCGCCTGTGCGCTCCGGCACAGCCCCGAGCCCTTGTTTGTCACGCAACACGTCAAGAATGCGCAAGAATGCAGTCATGAGGAAGCTGCTGCAGAATTCCATACACAGCAACTGAAACTCTGCAGGGACTCGCGTGGGCTGAGCAATTACCTCGAACTTTGTTTTTCTCAGGTCCGCATGCAAGGACTCCTACATGCCGGCATGTCTGAGGTATATCTTCTGAGTTTTTGTTGAAATCAAAGCAACCAATTGGGCCCGTTTAGGGTTAGGGGGTTTTCTGAAGGCCGGACTCTTTCGCGAGACTTTGGCGACTCCTGAGAAGTCGGGTGGGTCCTGGCAAGACTTTTCTTTGCCTGAAAGCTTCTCTTCTACCAAAGAGACCACAGATCTATGTCTTATATAGTCCGTCTTGAGTAAATAGAATATGGCTTTGGGTATATTATAATAAGATCCCCATGTACCCCATATTCTATCTGCTTAAGGGGGACTATAAACTCAAGAAGGCTCCTGGTTATATCAGGTAGCCTTCGGTTTTGTTGAGCGTGCTTTGAGTCGCTCGCAGAACTTCGCTCCATCACAGCTCCTGACTGGCGAGCGCGGGCTTTTTGGAGAGCCTCGTTCCCAGCAAGTTGGGTTGCAAGCAGATGGAAACAGCTGCAGCTACAGTAAGTACTAAAAATCTACACATATGGCGATGCCCGCAAGTTTCCACAAGTCTTTTCTTGCAAATGCAGCGAGCTGCTGTGTTTGAAACGTGGTCACATGAGCAGAAACAAGGCATCTCAATGAGCTACTAACTTTCAGCAACCCTACCCCTAAACCCGCACCCTTAAATCCCAAATCCTCTATAAGCCACTACATAATCCCAGCTCCCGTGTCATCTTCCATTGCTTTTCAATTATCGGGGCAATCCTGCACCCTCAATCCTGTACTCTAGAGCCCCTCATCCCTAGACTCCAAACCTCTGAACCCGAATCCCCAGTCCCTAAACCCTTACCCTAAACCTTCTAACCCAAAACCTAAACCCTATACCCTGAACCTTCAACCCCAACTTTATACCCGAAAATCGAGACCCCGAAAGCCCAATGTAAGACGCCGGCAGCTGGGAGGCAACGAGCTCCAAAACCTTTGGCTCTGAATACGGTCATTTTTCAAATGAGCCCTAGTCTAAACTCCTAGTATCCCCCTTAATAACCCCTATAATAGTCCCCTATATAATCCCCTATATATCCCCCTTTAAGGAGTTTAGATTATAGCTCAATTGGA
>CAJNIZ010044295.1:14876-50965 GCA_905231905.1 Symbiodinium pilosum
CCCTATGCCCTAAACCCCAAGCCCTAAACCCTAAGCCCTAAGCCCTCAACCCTAAGCCCTAAACCCTAAACCCTAAGCCCTCAACCCTAAACCCTCAACTAGAGCTGTATTTGTGTGTTGCAAGGTGCTGAGAACCTAGAGGTCATCCCAGTTTCCAATCAATGCTGACCTGCGGAAGAATCTGAAACGAGACTCATGCAGCGTATACTTGCTAGCTGACCTAAACTGTAGGTGTACAGGGTTTAGGGCTTAGGATTTAAGGTTTAGGGTTCAATCACATCATTTGGGCAGACAGAAAGACAGACAAATAGAGAGGTTACAAATGGTCAAGTACAATTGGAGCATGGAGGGCGGAACTTGCATGACTTAAGGCTCAGGGTTTAGGATCCCGTTTAGGGTTTAGGGTTCTTAAGCACAGTACACTCCCCGAAACTAACATGAGGGAGTTTTCCTTTGTACCCTTAGGGTTTGTACCCTTGGCCCTCAAAAGGGGTGTCTGGGCCCAAAACCACGGGTTATAAACATTAAGGGTACAAACTTGAAGTCTTTAATAACATGAAACACCAGGACGCGCCCTAAGAGGTCCAGGTCAGTTTTGGTGAGGGCACGAACCTTCAACCCCCGAAATGCAAAATCAGAAACCTTGAGTACCGCCGGTTCAAGAACTGTTTAGGGTTTAGGGTGTAGGAAGCAGGCTTGCTGAAAAAAGGGAGTCTGAAAGATCGAGGTAGCTTTAAACGGATACTGTAGGGGTTATAAGGGCTCTACCTAACCCAAAGCCCTACCCTTAAACCGGTTAGGGGTAATAGTCCCCCTTAAGTAAATAGAATATGGGGTATATGGGGATCTTATTATAATATGCCCAAAGCCCTTTCCTATCTACTTCAGGGGGGCCTTATACTTACAAGGCTTGTAGGGGCTTAGGGGAGCAGCTTGAATGATTAATTGGAATGTCATCACGCCAAGCTCCTGAAGGTCAGGAGTTTAGGGTGGTTTAGGGTCTAGAGTGGTTAAGGTTTCAGAGCGGTTTAGGGTTTAGGGTGGGGGCTTCGGGTGGTTTAGGGTTTAGTAAACGTGTTCAAGCATATACCTCCCAAACCTTGCCCCAAGTCTTTGGAACCATACACCGTGAACAGAACAAATTGCATGAACAGGTTTCGGACCTAAACCCTAGATCCTGAGGGTTTGGGATTTAGGGTTGAGGGTTCAGGGTCTACCTAGGCCTTAGTTTAAGCAAGTCCTTAACCTGAAAAGCACTCTTGATCCTAAACCCTTTTTCTGCCTACAGTAAGTCCTTCACCCTAAACCCTAAAACCACCACTCCCAAACTCCTTTTTGCGCTGTCATCCACAATCTTCGACCCCAAGCAACTACGGCTATTAAACCCTTACCACAAACAACCATCATCGTGATTGTCAATAGTATGTCCTGAGCTCGGAGACACTAATGTGTATATTGTTACATCGTTAACCCTACACCCTTAACAACCCTAAATCCTCAACCCTCCAACCTCAACGACCCAAATTCCTAAACCCCAAACCCTAAACCCCAATCCCTAAACCCTAGTCACCTAAACCCTCAACCCTAAACCCCGAAACCCTAAGCCCTAAACCCAGATCCCTAAACTCTAAACCCTAGTCCACTAAACCCTCAACCCTAAACCCGAATCCCTAAGCCACACCCCCCTAAACCCTCAACCCCTAAACCCTAAATCCCTAAACCCTAAATCCCTAACTCCCTAACCCCTAAATCCCTCAACCCTAAATCCTACACCCCTAAACCCTAAACCCTAAACCCAAATCCCTAACCCTAAACCCAAATCCCTAAACCCTAAACCCAAATCCCGAACCCCCTAAGACCTCAACCCCTAAACCCAAATCCTTAAACCCAAATCCCTAAACCCTAGTCCCCTAAACCCTAAACCCAAATCCCTAAACCCTAGTCCCCTTAGCCCTAAACCCAAATCCCTAAACCCTAAACCCTAGCCCCCTTAGCCCTAAACCCAAATCCCTAAACTCTAAACCCTAGTCCCCTTAGCCCTAAACCCAAATCCCGAACCCCTAAACCCTAGTCCCCTAAACCCTAAGCCCACCAAGGCCCAGGCTGCAGCCAAAGAAGCTTTCCCTCTTGAGCCGAGTGCTAAGCCGCCAGTTAGGGCCTGACAAGGGACAGTAATGGGTTTAGGGTTTAGGTTTTAAGGTTTAGGGTTGGGAGTTTAGAGTTTGGGGTTCACAGTTTGGGATTTAGGTGGTTTCTGAAGATGGGTGGGGGTCCTTAGTATTAGGAAGGGGTCCATAAGGGCAGACTAGTGGCAGAGTACTAGAGTGTAGACTTTCCAGGCCGTCCCCAAAGGCCTTTGCAGGATGCTTCAGTGGTATGTAGGGATAGTGTACAGTGTACAGGGTTTAAAGACTAGGGCTTAGCTGTTTGATTGGGAAGGTCCAAGTTCGGGCTTCAGGGTTCTCTGGGCATATGCCAGCACTGATCAGGCACAGAATCAAGCACTGATCGAATTCCACCAGGTTTCTAAAAACCCTGAACCCCTAAACCCTAAACTCTCAAAGCCTAGACCCTAGACGCTAAACCCTAAAACCGCGTGGGTGCAGTTTGGGATCTTTGAAGAGGGTCTGGGAGTTCCTGGGGCATGAAGAGTGTGGAGTTCAGGATGTAGGGTTTAGGGGGTAAGGCTTCTCAAATCTTAGTGTAATCTAGTTGCTGCTAAAGCAGCTAGACTCCGTTGCCCAAATGTCGACATATGCTGCATGATGTGGCTTTCTTATAATGGGTACATAGCTTAGCTCAAGTTCATTACCAGCAACGCAGTGATATTGACAATCGCCCATGTGGAACATGGCCTGCGCCAACGCTTCGAGACGTGGTTTTGGAGTCGGAGACCCGTCGGCCTCACAGGAAACTTGGATCAGGAAGCAGAGCTTAGGGATCGAAAAGGAAGAGGCTTCAGGAAGGTTATGGATTTGGGTTCAGGGATTGTAGGCAGTAGAGCGTAGGGTTGTTAGGCAGCTAGGCAGTAGGGTTGAGGGATTCCAGGAGAAATTGATGACTCAAGATAGTTCCTGATTGGAGATTGCGCTTAAAACATGAGTCTCACGTGCTGCTGCAGGCACCTCCCCCTATATATCTATCTCTCTATCTTTAGATGTATGTATGTATGTATGTATGTATGTATGTATGTATGTATAAATCTGTTTAGTCATTTTACTTATCTATTTACCTGTTTTGAACATGCATGTAAACTACATCAGTTACGGGTTGGGAGGGGCATCATTGCAAAGGGCGGGGAGTCAAGGTTCATGTTAGTTTCCGACTCCCTAGACCCTCATCCCTAAACCCTACTCCCTGAATCCTAAGCCCTAAAACCCTAAACCCCTACACTGCCCTACACCCTAGACCCCTACACCCTCAACCCTGAACCCCTACACCGTAAAAAATAAACCCTAAATAGCAGCTTCCATTTTCTTTTCCATTAGCCCTCCCTCTATGTATAGATATATATGTAGTTCTTATACATATATATATAGAAATAAATTCCCAATATTTTCGCTATAATCCCTATATAACCCCTATACAATCCCTATAATCCCTGTATAACCCTATAGTCCCCCTTAAGTAAGTATATCACTTTGGGTATATTATAAGGAGACCCCCATATACCCCATGTTATATCTACGTAAGGGGGACCCTAAACCCTAAACCCTTTGGGCCTCGGCAGTCCAAAGGCGGCCGAGCGTGTTGCGCGGCGTTGCGTCGTCGCCTCGTCGCCACGCCGCCTGCAGCTTTAGCTGCTTGGGGCCTAGGGTTTTAGGGTTTTAGGGTTTTAGGGTTGGGTTTCAGGGCTTAGGGTCTCAGGGTTTAAGGGTGAAGGGTTCTAGGTTTTCAGGGCTTAGGGATTTAGGGTCTTAGGGTAGGGGTTTTAGGGTTTCAGGGCTTAGGGTTTTAGGGTTTAGGGTTTGGGGTTGTTTGGAGTTCCGGTGTAGGGTTTAGCCTTTGAAGCCTGATAAGGTTTAGGGTTGCGGCCCTAGGGGCCCTGAGGGTATATACGTCAGCAGTGTAGTTTATAAGGTAGTCTGAGGGCCCCCCTTGTGGTTTGTGGAGGTCCGATTGGGAGCCCCGTGTTTGCATCCTTTGGGAGGAAGAAGCAAGGGTTTGACCAGAACATCGAACCCCAAAGGCATACTGTGTAACTACGATGAACAACAAGGACGGGAACATCGCTTGGAGCGCCTCAGGAACGAAGAAATCCCAAACCGCTTTTTCATAAGTTGCAGCATGCACGGCGCGAAAGCAATGGGAGTCGGATGTATCACTTCCGCATGTAAGGTCCAAGTCCAAGGCGTCGTGTGTTTGCAGAAGGCCGTCTATAGACAGGTTACTGCGTGGCCTCTCTGAACACAGATATGGGAGTTTCCATGAAGACGGGGACCTCAATGTAGACCCCACAAGTACTTCAACCCTTGTTATGGGAGCACCCGACAAGGGACCCCCAAGTTTAAGAACCCCGCCCCAAAATGCACCCTTTAATGGCCGCACTTCACTGATGCCGCTTGTTGGAAGCTATTGTAATCGCGTGCGTTATGTAAGGCTTAGGGTTACGGAAGGACTACTGCCAGGAGTCTTTCTTTGAACTTAATCCCAGAACTCAAAAAAGCAGCCACCTTGACCTCGAGCATGAAATGACAAGGGCTCTACGGCAAGTATTGTTATCATGCAATTCGCGGTCAGTGCTCTTTTGAGCTTCTTGGGTTTAAATTCTAGAGTTCCTTCCAATGTTCCTGTTCAGGTTGGCACCAAAGCAGACAGACGGAATCTGGAGAACCCAGGCCCATGCGGCTAGCAGCATGACTGGCATTGCAGGCGCTCTCATGCCCCTAATGGCTAGTACTGAGCTGAAGACTTGGTGATGACGCTGCCCCGCATGCTGTACCGAGGGTTCATGAGCATATTCATTAAATGGGGGTTCCCCAAATTAGGGGTACCTCTTTGGGGTCCCCAAAATAGGGACTATAATATCAAAGGGTTTAGGGTTTAAACCCTGAACACTGTCCCCTGAACCCTGAAACGCCAAACCCACAAACTTAAAATCCATGATCGATTCCCGAATCTCTTATGCAAAAGCCCTAAAACCCTATGATTCCCAACCTTGACCCTTAATCTCCAGATCCCAAAACTATGAAACCTCAAAATCCTACCTGGACCCCACCGAACTCTTCCTTCTAGGATATATACCAGAAATATGTAGTAGGTCATATCCCTAAAAGGGTGGGCTCCATATAAGCAACCTGAAGATCTCTCTTAGCTTAGTAAGTCCGGTTTAGGGTCTAGGATTTACTCGGTAGCAGGCATTCTGGGGCTTGCATTGGGGGTAAGTGGACAGACTCTCCAAGTCACGAGAGGAAGCAAGCCTTATGCCCCTAGCCCCTAACCCCTAAACCGCGGTTTCCATTTGATTTTCTTTAACTTGTCCATGCAATTTGCGATCCTGCGGCCCTAAACGCTAAACTCCAAACCCCAACTACTTGCTGGTTCTTAGTAAGGAAGAAGGGAATACATTATATGGAGATTCTACATGGATTGTATTCTCATATTCCCTACTGAAAATCAATTTCAATAGTAGCTTCCATCTTGTTTTCCGTGAACCCAGACGCAGACTTAATCCGAGGGCTTGGGTACTCAAGGTTCTGAAGGATTTTTTGGTATCTGCAGTCCCCTGAACCTATAGTCCTCAACCCGAAACCCTAAATTAGGATTCCCTAAACAGACCCTTTTAGACTTATACTATAAGTCGACACAGCATTCAGGCAAACTAGATGCTGGGTGCCTGGGAGGCCGAGAGAAGCATCTTGGCCTTAGGGTTCAGGGTTCGGGTTCCAGGTTTAGGGTTGAAGGTTCAGGGTTTACGATTTAGGGCTCAAGGTTTAGGGTTGAAGGTTCAGGCTTTAAGACTTTTGGCTCAAGGTTTAGGGTTCAAGGTTTAGGTCTTAAGATTTAGGGCTCAAGGTTTAGGGTTCAAGGTTTAGGAATTAAGGTTTAGGGTTAAGCTTAAGATTCAGCAGCTGATACGGGGCTTGGGCTTTATTCTAATCGGACCTTGTCTCCCAAATCCCAGCAATCTTCGGACATGCTTTATAGCACGGCCCCTTTGTGGTGAACTGTTTAGGGGATTTTATTGTTAGGGTTTGGGTTTTGGGCTAAACGATTCAATGTTTAGGGCTCAGGACCTGAGGATTCGGAGATTAGGGTTTTGAGGTGAAGGGCTCTAGGGTATAGGGTCCAGGGCTCAGGGTTTAAGACCTTAGGATGGAAGGCTCGGTGCTTTGCATCCAAAGTTTTGGGCTTGGGGTTTGGGTGTCGGATGTTGGCTTTAGGTCTCAGTGAGGGTTTCGCGCAGAGGCTGTGAATAGAGCTGCCAAGGGGCCACCCTGCCTTAGAGGCTAATACTTGTCCCATACAATTCGATACGCTCATCAGCGCAATCTCTTGCACTGTCCCTCCCACACCATGGTTGTGGTTGCATTCTAGAAGGTTCGGAAGAGAAAGCAGGCAACTTTTCTGAGAAAAAGTAATACCAGCTGAGTGGATCGGATCTCGGTTGATAGTCCGAGCTGCTGAGTTCCCTAGGGCCCTAAGGGCCCCTGGGCAGATATCTTTACAACCCTAAAACCCTTTGCATCTGGGCTCGCACACGCCCTAAAACCCCTAAACCCCTAAACCCTAAACTCTAAACGCTATACAGTCCGAACCCTAAACCCTATATAAACCCTCCTTTTCTGGGTCAGTTGCTCCAAGCAGGCTTAGGGTTCAGGGCTCCTCGAGACATAGAAACCCATTGAGATCTTTAAAAGGTTTAGGGTTTAGGGGTTCTGAGGATTCCGAACTAGCTAGGGGCCCTTAGGGTTTAGGGTTTGGGGGGTTTAGGGGTTTAAGGCTTAGGGGTGCTTGGGGTTTAGGGGGTTTGCCGCTTGCATGGCCATGCAGCATCGCAAGGTGGAAATCCGGGTCCGACTAAAGCATCCCGTGATGGAGACAGTTGAGGGGGCACTCTACCACCTCCTGCACCGGATACTGACTGTGCGCTGTCCGGCGCAGCTGGGTCACAAAAAGAAGGTTAGTTTATAATCATGAACATTAAGGGTGTAGGGGGTTTGGGGTTTTAAGGTTTAGGATTCAGGGTTTAGGGTTTAGGGTTGAGGGTTTAGGATTTAGTGTTTAGGGGCCCTTAGGGTTGAGGGGTTAGGTCCCATGTTAGGTGGACCTGCAGCGAAGAGATCTACCTAGACTCAATTTTCCCCAGAACCTTAAATCCTCCCAATTATACAGTACCTAGCTGTATGTATAGAATCTCATATTTGCAGGACAAGAATGGGGTAGGTTCTAGAGATCTAGGTACCGCGAGACTGCTGAGGAATCCTGGTAACCTGGTAGAGATCAGGCAGGAAAGGGATCTTTCCTGAGAATCCTGAATGTCGTGTTGTACCCTTCCCGGAACAAACATGAAATCGCACATGGTCTCCTTTGAGAATGGCATCATTCGCAGGGCCCAAGACGGTGGGCAGCTAGTAGAGGCTCTTTATGTTGGGGTAACTGGAGCACCCTAAACCCTAAACCCGAAAACCAAGGCCGCAATCCCAAATCCCAAGCTGCTACATAACCAAACCCTCTGACCCCAAACCTCAACCATTGTCAAACCCAACCCCTACACTAAACAAATTCAAACCCTAAAAAGCGAGGCAAAGCGCCCTGAAGTCAAACAAACACCCGACCCTCATAGGCCAAGCGGCGGCGCTCAGATAACCCTCCTTAGCAGCATGCATCCTACGCACTGCCAGACTAACATGGAATCCTAGGCTCCTAGGCTTTAGGGCAATATTGAGATAATGGAGAAGAAAATGGAAACCAGTATTAAGGGTTTAGATCAGGGTCCTACTTGGAGGGTCAGGGGGACTTAGTAAGTAGGTTCATAATGGGGATAATTGGGATTATATGGCTTCAAGAGGTGGGTCTATTCCAAAGCACCTGGTGTCTTCCGTAATGGCAAGTTTGGCTATGACCCTGGTTGTGACTTAAATTTTCCGTACCCAAGAAGCCCTTGTAAACCGCCTGTGTAGTGATTCCATGTTATCAGGGGAATAGGACTCTAAGGTGTTCCGAATCCCTCTTCACAATTCAACCTGCGGGAATACATGGGCTCAAGCCCTAAGCCCCTAAGCTTGTTTTGGGTTCAGGGTGGTGCCATGACATTCACAAGAGGGGCGTATGAGCCTATGTCTGAGTAGGCAACATATTAAACATTCAAGCTGCAAAGGCAACCCTAGATCCTAAAATCCTGTAATGGGTTATATAGTTACATAGGGCAAATATTGGGGGATATATAGGGATAGAGGAAACGAAAATGAAAGGTACAATGATGGGTAGGGTATATCTTGGGGTGATACTAGGGACAACTAAACGCCCCACGAAAAGTAATGGCCTTCATGCCAAAACCGCATAAATCCTCGATCCACGCACCCTACAGCCGAGCGCCCAAGACCTGAACCCCTAAGCCATCGGGGAAGACCTAAACTAAACGTAATCAAAAGCGACAGGATCTAGAAACTGCATCATGGCTCATAGGGTGTGTAATGTAGAAAACTGCAGAAAAAAGCAATACACTAATACACTCCCCTTTTAAGCCTTATACACGTGTAAAGGACTATGCACCCAAAACCCAGTTCCAATTATTTAGGCCCCTCCATCACTACCTTTGGGTCCCAGTACTCCTAGAATGGTTGCGGAAATTTGAAGACGGCTATTTCTTACAGACAGTCCTTCGTCAGCGGAATATCGCTGCCTAAGGCTTTGTTGCATGCAACTTGTTGTGTTTCCCTAAACCCTGTTGTGTTTCCCTAAACCCTAAACCCTAACGAAACTTTTGGGGCCACTGACCTGCTTAGGTCTGGCCGTGGTCCCCCTCAGCAGACGGAAAAAAAGGCCCCTCGATCACTGAAGGGACGTGGAGTGGCTTTGTTGAAGCAATCAAGCTGTAAGATATCGGGGCCAAAATGAGGGCTATCCAAGAAGTAAAAATACCTGGAGGGTCAGAGGGACTTAGTAAGTAGGGTACCAATTGAGATAGCTAGGGTTACTAATGAGCTAAAAGCAGGTGATTAACCTACTTACTAAATCCATATGATCCTCCAAGTAGGGTCCGCGACGTGGTTTCTTGACACCTCCTTTGATCACATCTTATGCTACCATCTCCCACCCCATGCAAAAACACAGTATAAGCTCAATGGGGGTCTTCAAAATTGGATGCCCCCTAGTCAACTAAGCAGTCATCTACTCTGAATGTTGGGACTGCTGGAACTTGAGTGCTGACTTTGTCGGAAGCCGTAAAGTCTGTATACCTCCATAAGTTCTCGGCCCATGCAAGGTCAAGCCGAGAAAATGACCGTTTTGTCCCTACTCCCTGAAAACCGTGACGAATGTGCTTTTGATCACTACAGTATAGTCTTCTAGAAGCAGCCAGAATTTTTTCTGGGGTATCAGATGCGTCCTTACTTTGGGAAACTGTCATACCTTATGTCCTCATGCAGCTTTAGTTTAAGATCAAATCTCTGTACTTCAACTCTTTCAATACGTGCTACCCAACCGGTAGCCTCCAAGTCCAAGCCGTCAAACTCCAAGTCATGTAAACAGGAGTCCGCATTCAATCCTTTAAAATCAAAAAGTTAAGGCAAGGAGCCCACTCCAGCACAGATACCGGCAAAGTCGCAAGGCACCAGGCCTGCGAAAAGAACAGCGAAGGGTCCTTGTATGACAAATTGAAGGGGCTGACCCGGAAATTCTTCAAATAGTAGACCACCTCCTAGAAACCCCTGTAGTGCAATCCATGACGCTGAGATTGCAACTCCCCACCCCATAATTTCACAAATTCCGCATATATGCATACGCATATCATCGTATACCACAGCACGAGTTTGTAGAATCGGAGGGAGGGGGCTAGGAGGCTTTGATACTTGGAGGAGAGGACTACGTATATCCGATGTAGACTTGTGTGTGGGATCATCTTGGGTTTGGGGCTTACCCGGCCCCTATGACCTTGAGAAAAGACAAGAACTGTGCAAAGGAACCAGAAGGCATTCTTTGAGCAACCCACTCAAATTCTATAATTCCCAGGAGGAAAATTTGGGCAGATTACAACGTACACTTACCCCAGTCGACATGGGACCAGTCGTCTACGCAAAAAGGACCTCAGAGGGACTTCGCTCATCTCCGCACAGCCTGTCACTGAGTTCCCGTACCCAAACCCTGGATTCAGAACCCTCAATTCAACTGCGTGCTGCCTAAACCCAAAGGAGGATGTAGTTTTACTCGAAGTTGGGAACTATGGCATCCCGCGTGAAAACCTTCACTCGATTTGGTATCCTCAACCTCAAAACAACCAATAACACCAAAAACCTGGACCCAAACCTCAAAAGTTCCTGCCTGCAACCCCACTTATTGAAGGGTTTAGGGTTACTTACAGCTTAGTCATAATGCTGGCCCTGAACACCCGTGAATTTCACAGCCCCCAAGTCCCTGAAGCCCTGAAAGCCTCTGCCACTGCTGCCATGGTCGACGCGAGGCCCGGAGTCGTCGGAGTCTGCCAGGGGGACTGATGCTGCTGGTACCTAAGCAGAAATCTAGGGATCCAAATAGCCCAATGTAGGGTTTAGGGTTTAGGGTTTAAGGGTTTAGGGTTTGGGCATAGGGATCCAAATAGCACAATGTAGGTAATATTTACAGACTTTAGGGCCCAATGTAGGTAATATTTGTGTACATGGATCCCTAGGGGAAAAATGGGGGCTTTCAAGAATTCAGGGCCCCTCTTTAATCCTTATGATGAGGGCACAGTATAAAGGGCTATAGTAGGGGTCCTCCTTCCTCAAACCCTAAACCTTACAGCGTTCCTGTCCAAACCATCATCTGCCCACGTGATGAAGGGTCGCTCTGACAATTTGGGTCACAATTGCACTCACGCCAAATCCGGCGCGCGTGCTCGAAATCCCGCTCCCGCGCGGGCATCGTTGGAATTCGATTTGAATTCGTGCTCTCGGGTGGGGCGTCTTTAGGTTTTGGCTTGAAATCGTGCTCCGGCGTGGAGCATGCTCGAATCCTGGCTTGAGTGCTCTGGGATGGTATTACGCGTGCCTTTCGGGATCTCCGCCAGAAGATTTACAAATCCAATCTCAAAAATGAGAGCCCTACGCCTACCTGGAAAGCTGGTAGCCCATGGGTACAAATCTAGCCTACTCCTCTCTTGACTCCCCACCACTCCAAATAAAGATAGCCCGTTATCTAGGCTAACCAGGCTTCCCAGGTAAACCCCGAACCCTATACCCTTTTTGCATGCGGGCGCTGCTCATACCCTAAACCCTATACCCTAAACTCTATACCCTAAACCCCATACCCTAAACTCTATAGCCTAAACCCTATACCCTAAATCCTGCAACCTAAACCCCCAACCCAAACCCCCAACCCCAGACCCTGAAACCCTAAGACTTCGAGGCCAGGCACCAGCAGATGTCCGCTGCGAGGAGGCGGATCGCTGCTAGGGACCGGGAGGGTTCGGCCTGACAGTTGGTTTGGGGCTTGCAGGGTATAGGGTATAGGGCTTGGGGTATAGGGTTTAGGGTTTAAGGTTTGGGGTATAGGGCTTGGAGTTTAGGGTTTAAGGTTTGGGGTTTAGGGGTTGGGGGTTTAGGGTTTGGGTTCGGGGTTGAAGGTTTGGGACTTGGGGCTTAGGGTTTAGGGTTAGGGGCTAAGGAATGAGGGTCTGGGTGGCTCTTGTAACCCGGAAGAGCAATCAAGTGCTTCAGGATGTTCTGTCTTAGTTGAGGGCTGAGGGACCAGAATGTACGTTTGAGAAGGTGCAGAACTAGGAGGCAAGCAGCGCTTAGTTTTGAGATGCCAGTGGAACAGGGTTTAAGAAGTTAAGGGTCTACTTGCTAACTCACGCTTTGCCAGCGGGGACCAACAAAATTGGGTCTTTTCTCTGTTTTTTTTTGCAAGCATTCCGTCGCTTGCTGCGGCCAAGATATACCTTGCAGAGTAATGTGATGCCACATGGTCGTTTCCTAAAATTAGGGTGCTTTTTTTGGGGGGGATCCCTCCAATAAGGGTTACGTATAGCGTATTGGGGGTCATACGAGGGTACCCTAATTTGGGGAACAAAATCACCACATAGCTCAGGGTTAGACGCTCAGGCTTAGGACTCTAGATTCCGGCTTGAGCTTCTATAGGATCAAGGGTTAGGGGTGCCCATTATGCTGCTGAGCCCCTTACATGAAGCTAGCAACTACTGTTGCTGAACTGAAGCCAAGAAGGCAAGCGAGAAGATACCTTAGGAGGACCCCCCACCCTGTAATAGCGGATAAGAGGACCCTAATATAATCCTTATTATCCATAATAGTCACTATTACTGGGTGGGGGGTCCACCGAAAAGATACCCCTCAACACCAAGAAGGGGCGTCGTCTCCTCGGAGGCCCCGGAAATGACACACGGAAAAGCACAAACCAATGAACAGTCCCTCAACTCTTGTAGTCCCTCTTAAGTAGATAGAATATGGCTTTGGGTATACTATAATAAGGTCCCCATATACCTTATATTCTATCTACTGAGGGGGGACTATAGCCCTATATCCGGCCAATTGCAAGAGAAGGCCCGACTCATAATACCCATGTGTACTTAGGAATTGGGGAATGCTGGCCACAGAAACTGATACAGGGACTATCATAGGGGTGTAGATCTGGAACACCGTGATGAAGACCATATAGGACTGACGGAGTTAGAAGGATGTCTGGTACGTGGGGGATATTTGTGATGGATTCTGCCTCTTTTTTGCGCCCCATGACCATGACCCCCTGCTACTCAGGAGATTTACTAAGCCAAGAGAGGCTCCCAGTGACCCAGAGTCAATTGCACAAAATCTCATGTACTAGCTCCCGCATCAGCAAGATGACCTGCGTTCAACCCACCTAACCCAAACAAAGCCCTGTACGCATATACATGTATACGCACACACACACACACCTGTACGTACGCATGTGCTGCCGTATGTATAGATATCACTGTAACCCATGTAAAGGACTCCTAGAGGTACTTAGAGCCGGCTTTGAGCGTGAAGCGGCCTGCTCGAACCCACAAACAAGCAGTCATCCCAAAAAAGGTGCGGCTGCACCAAGTAGAGGGCTTAGGGTTTAGAGCTTGGCCTATTGCAGAACATCGTGTTATAACAGGGTGTCATCCGGGTAGACAGGGCTGTATGGGGGCATGCAGAGTTAAGGGCTTAGGGCTGGTGGCAACAGTGATACGTGTAGCAGTAATTATAACTGACCATAGGAAAGGATACTGGCTGGTTATACATTTACTCCCTTCCTACTTGGGTGTTCATGGGGACTCACTAAGTAGGTTAATAATGACGATAGTTGGGGTTATTATATGGCTTATAGGGGTTACTAACGGTTAACAACCTACTTACTAAGTCCCCCTGACCCTCCAAGTAGGCACCAAAAAACCAGACCCGAACGGCTTAGGGCCTGGAGTCTGAGGTTGAGGGTCTAAAATTTGAGGATTCAGGGCGTAGGGATATCAATGTAGAACCATGAACCCCCAAACTCCCATTCTTGAAGAACTGGGTAGAAACCTTTCCTTTTACATGTTTAGTTGGGAATGGTTGAGATCATCCTAAGGACAATGGATTGACGACTATTACTGTGGAGATCCATGTCCCCTTTCTCACCTAAGCCTTGAAACCCACACTCCCTGAAACAAACATGGAAACCCGCTTTGGGTTTCTATATTAGTTAGTTTCCGGGAGGATCTGTTAAAGTGTTGGAGCTCTTCCGGTTTTCGTTTGCCATCCCAGATAGGCAGGTTTAGGATTTGGTAGTTTCCCTCAATAAGGGGACCCTAATATAGACCCCAAAATACTATAGTCCTGATTTGTTAGGGGGACCACACCCAAATGGTACGAATTTTGGGAAACCCCCATTCAGGGTTTTAAAGCAAGTTGCCTGGCCTTGCAGAGGTGCAACAGCACTCGGCGAAGGGTGGCCGCGCTGGTGTCTGTTCAAGGCACAGAAGATTGTAGCAAAGGGGTTTAGGCTTTAGGGTTTAGGGCCCAGAAGATTGCAGCATAAGCTATACAAGGGATTATATGGGGGACTAATAGGAGCTATTAAGGGCAGGGCTACTAGGAGTTTAGACTAAATAGAGGGGTTGTGAACATGCAGGAACCGTAACAATTGTATGGAGGGTACTAAGGCCCTAAACTCTAAATGCTGTGAGGCTACTAACTTCAGAAGCTCCTATAGCGGCCTGAATCATCAGAAACGACCTGCTGCATGCATATCTTTCCTACACTTATATTGGGATAATGGAAGCTACCGATTTAGGGTCCCCGTATCTTGCACCAAAGCCCACCCCGTAAAGCCCAAAGCCTTAGACTAAACCCTAAAACTTAAGTCTTGGTTTCTCGATCCTCGATTCCTTACCTCCATAACACCCTAGGTCCTATAGACTCTACATATCGCCATAGCTCCTCGGAAGATTAAACCCTAAACCCCCAAACCCTAACGCCCTAAACACAAAACCCCTAGACCCCAAACCCTAAAACTACCCCTAAACCCCTAAGCCGTAAACCCCTAAACCCTAAACCCTGTACAACTACCCCTAAATCCCTAAGCCCTGAACCCCTAAACCCCTTAGTCCCCCTTAAGTAGACAGAATATGGCTTTGGGTATATTATAATAAGATCCCCATATACCCCATATTTTTATCTACTTAAGGGGGACTACAACCCTAACACCCCGCAAGAGCTTCATGCCTTGAAGCACGGCAACCGCAAGTAGCAGCCGCAAGGCAGCCGCCGGAGACATGGTCTCCACAGAAGTTCAGGGTTTGGGGTTTAGGCTTGAGGGTTTAGGGTTCCGGGTGTAGGGTTTAGGGATTAGGATTTAAGATTGGTTAAGGGTGTTTAGGGTTCAGGGTGTTAGGGTGTTGGGGTTTAGGGCCTAAACTCCTGAAAGGGTGGTGTATAGGGGATTCTATAGGGGAGTATTTTCGGAGAAGTTTAAACCATAGCTCACATAGGTTTAGGGTTTAGCGTGCTGCAAAACCTGCGTGACCTGGATAAGGTCTAGGATTTGGATTAGGGGTTGGGTCTTAGGGAAAATTAGAATGACAGAATTAAACTGCTCACGGGGTCATGCAGGATTTCTAGTATCAAACGCAGGTTCGGGAGGCTGGGTTTAGGAACTTGGTACGTAGGGATTAGATTTAGGCTTGCTGGTTCGACTTCATCTCATGGGGAGTTTTGGGGGGTTGGGGTTCAGAGTCTTAGAATTCATGCTTCGGTCGCGTTCCTTTCGTCACTCCTTTTTTCAATTTCCCTCTTCAACCCAATAGCGTTTTAGGGTTTGGGCTTCTGGAACCTGAGAAGAGGGGGAATGTAAGTAAGGCGTATATGTAGCGGTTGTGTACAGAGAATTGGCCACCACACTGTGGAATGTTGCTTGTGTATCTATTACTTCACCCTGAAACCTATACAAGCCTAACCCCACATAGCCCTCAAATAACCCCCATCAAGGGGACCCTACGCCCCTTCTAATTACTATGCCTAACTAGCCCTGAACCCGAAGCCCTATAAACCCTAAGCCCCACTCCCCAGACCCCAGACCCCAGACCCCAGACCCCAAACCCTCAACCCTAAGCCCTAAACCCTAACCTCTGAACCCCTAAACCCAAATCCCCAAACCCTAAACCCTCAACCCTAAACCCCAAACCCTAAGCCCTGAACCCCGAAACCCTATCACAAGGAGCCTTGCCTTGCATCCCCCAGCTATGGACTCTGCCACTGTAGCCAGTAAGGACGAAAGGTCCTGCGAACCGCAAAGATTGACACCAGTTGTTTTTTTCTAGCGGACCTTTTTCCAGCTGCACGGCTCAGGGTTTAGGGTTTAAGGTTTAGGACTTAGGGTTTAGGGGTTTAGGGTTAAGGGTTTCGGGTCTAGGGGTTGACGCGGCTTGGGATGTAGGATTCAAGGTTCAGAGATTGGTGTGTGTCATCTATGACGGTAGTGGACAGGGACTCTATGTATGTATATATGTATTTTAGTATTACGGTTATTGTTATTACTACTAATCGTTATGAATATACACACATGTGCATATATATATATAGAACCATGTATATGCAAGATACTGCCTATGTATAACTTGGGTTCTCCTCACCTAGTCTGTTACACAGAGCGAGGCGAGGCCAGGGGCGACAGGCTACATGTGTTACACACATGTTAAGATGCGGAAGGTTGTCACAGTAGAGACCTATTACAGATGGGTATACTCCCCCTGCAGTAGAAGATGTGGTATATGGGGATCTTATTATCATGAATCCAAAGCCATATTCTATCTACTTAAGGGGGACTATAGTTTATAGGTGGTTAGTTTCCATAATACTTTTATAAGGACTCCCATAAGATCCGTGTACCTTACAGGAGTGGTAAAGAAGGCCTATGGGAAACTGCCCAGCCCACCTGTAGTCGATTTCTACAGAGCTACAGGGGCCTCAAACAAGGACCGTACGTCTAACAGAATTCCATTATGGGGAATATCTAATATTCACGCGGTTTAGGGTTTAGGGGGGCAACCTAAAAACCCAAACCGGCCCTAAACCCTAAACCGTGTATGCAAACTTTACTAGGAGGGAGTTGCCCTTTCGACAATTCCTCGATGCACCCTCCAAAAGGTTGGCCACAACCCGGGATTCCTCCTATATTCCTTCTATAAGCTAAAGTCTAAACTCCTTAAATGGGGGGCTATATAGGGGATTATATAGGGAGTATTATAGGGGTTCTTAAGGGGGATACTAGGAGTTTAGATTATAGCTCAATTGGACCTTTCCCGAGCAAGTGGGCACCCTTAAAGACCTCGGGATGGGGGATATGACCGGATGTGGGGGTTTGAGGGTTTAGGGTTAGGGGCTCTGGCAATGTAGAGCACCTGTATGAGGTCCCATCTCAGAAGCAACTATGGACTGTAAGTGTATCGCCCAAACCTTAAACCCTAATGTAAACCCATGATTAATAACCCCCGTCCTTTTAAGGGCCTTAATATAAAGATCCTTATTACAATCCCCATTAAGGGGAGGGGGCTTATTAATCGGGGTCTGGGTTAAACTCTAAACTACTGATCTCTTGTTGGGAGGTCAGTTTAGGTGCCTTCTACTTTGCAGGTCTGAGGTTTTCGTGATCTGGGTACCTGTGTTGGTACTGTTTTCCTAAACCCTAGTGTTTAGGGTTTAGGGTTACCCTAAACCCTAAACCATTTGGGCCAACTGTACTTGAGGGACTAAAACTCTCCATAGACTTCTTCTGCGCACATACTCCTTGCACTGGGAAATTTCTGGTTCTTTGTTGCGCCTTTAAGCGGGCTACCATGAAAACTTATGCATATGTGTTCCTTATTGGGTTCTAGTATAGTAACAATGAAGAAGTGTTGCCAACAACGACCCAGAGTTGAGGAGCTCCATGTCTCTGTATTCCTTACGGAAAAGGAACCTCTTATAAGACTGAATCTTAAGACGTGATACAGGATCCCGACAAAATCCGACTGTGGGGGTCTAATTTGTTTGTAAGGGCTAAGAACGGAGAGTGACGTGGAGAAGAACATAGAAAATGAAGAGGACACATGGATTTATGTCGGGCGCATGAAAAACTACCAATAGCATCTTGAAGTCTATTTGAGGTACCCTATCCCACACCTGCGACAGGAATCTAGACCATCATAATAATCACTATCTAGGCCTCTACAGCAGCCATAATCCCCATACAGAGGTTGAAATCCCTAAGAAGAACCCCTAAGCCCTAAATCCGAAATTCCCCTACCACAACTCCTAAACCCTAAACCCCTAAACACTAAACCCTATCTGCTGCCCAGGGGCACTGAACGCATCTGAGAGACACTTCGAGGCCTGGCCTGGTCCTGCTGCAGATTTCTCAGACTTCTGGATTTCTTTTTGGGGTTTAAGGTTTAGGGATTTAGGGGTTAGGGGTTTAGGGGTTAGGGGTTTAGGGGTCAGGGTTCGGGAGTTTGGGGTTTAAGGTTTAGGGTTTGGAGGGCTTATGGAGGAGTATGTAAAGGTCAATGAACGTATATGTATACTGTATGCATATCAGTAAATGGACACATCGGGTTAAGGATTTGTCCAAGCTGCGGGTGCTGTGTAAGGGGTCCCTACAGTAAGGATCTGGAACCGTAAGGGACAACTCTGAGTTTCTGATTTAGAGAAATGTCTTTGCTAAAGCAGCCCGAGTGAAAGGAGAAGAGGCTGTGCTGTTCTTGACACGGTAGTTTCCCATAATAAGGGGACCCCAATATAGACCCCAAAATACTATAATCCTTATTATGGGGACTCCCAAAAAGGTACCCATAATTTTGGGAAACTCCTACATGTCGGTTGAGGCTACACAATTCGTGTAATCTTTCATCAGGACTCTTCTACGCTTGTCGTGCTGTGTGTTGTTTCAAGCGACCTTTTGCTCAAAAAGGAACGTGTCAGTTCTAAACATGGACTCACCTCCCCAAGTGCCCTTCACTTGCTGCACTGCGGCAGGAAGCGGCATTGGGCTGGAGAGAACTGGATGCAACGCACGCGTTACAACTTCGTCACTGAAGCCCATGGACTGGCATTGTACAGCTCTTACCCAGGCAGAACATGTTGTGACTCTGATCTGTGCCTTGCACAGGAGCTGATAGCAGCACCAAAGCTGACTTCATCAGGGACTGGTTCTGCGAAAAGCATGTAATACAGCAGATTCAGCGAGGACTGCCACTGGAAGCCCTTTTCACAGGCACTGATGGTGGCGTTGAAGCTGATTTCGTTCATGCCTATCCTTGAAACGGGCATCTCTGTAAAAAGCTGGAGTGCTGTCTGCCACCGACCACCCTTTTCGCAAGCACTGATTGCAGCACCGAAGCTTATGGCATCTGGTGTACTGCCTCTTCTAGACATCTCCGAAAGCAATATCAAGGCACGTTGCCATTCTGCAGCCTTCTCACAGGCGCTAACCGCAGCACTGAAGCTGATGGTATCGGGGCAAACCTTGAAGGCAGGCATCTCAAACAGCAAATTCAGGGCCATCTGCCAACACGTTCCTTTTTCACAGGAACTGATGGCAGAGTTGATGCTTACGGCGTCGGGTAGCAGCTTAGCCTGTACCACTCCTGAAAGCAGGTGTAGCGCCAACTCCCATTGTCCGCCTTTCTCACAGCAGCTGATGCCTGTGCTGAAAGCTACTAGATCCGGCATGAGGTCCGTGGCATACATCGCCAGGAAAAGCTCAAGCGCGATCTGCCAGAGACCGCCACTCTGGCATGCCGACATGACCGCGCTTGTCGTCACTATGTCCGGAACTAAGGCGATGGATCCCATGTTGCCGAAGAGAGCCAGGGCAGGCTGCCACTGAGCACTCCTCGCGCATGCGGAGATGGCGGAGTTGAGGCTTATAGTGTTTACTTTGACGTCTCTGCGTGACATGTCAGTCAGCAGCTGGAGCGCACGTTGCCACTCCCCAAGTCTTGCGCAGGCGCTAATGGTAGCACCAAAGCTTAAGATATTGGGCTCACAGCTGGCAGTAGGCATCCAAAAGAGAAGATGTAGGGCCATCTGCCACTGCAAGCCCCTCTCACAGGCACTGATCGCGCTGGTGACAGTGATGGTGTCTGGCAGCAATCGACGTGCTAACATGTCTGCCAGCAGCTGCAGGGACGCTTCCCACTGGCTTCCTGTTTGACAAGCACCGACGGTAGCCCCGTAGATGATCATGTCGGGCTCAAGTCGGGTGTGAGCGACGCTGGTGAGCAACAAAATCGCCTTCTGCCAGTGTCTAGACGCTCCCATACAACTGATCGCACCACTGTACGCCCACTGGTGGCTGGCAAAATTTTCCCCGCGCAATCGAGCCAACAGTTCTTGCAAGTCCTGCCATCGTCCTTGATGTCTGAGTTTGCAAAATGCTCCTCTGCAGGAAGCCAGGCCCCCTTTCAGTTCTGGCATGCCCGTTCCTGTAGTTTAACTCTTCAGTGGGTTACTGACATCTTGCCGGGCATTGGACGACAGCACTCTTTCGTAGAGCTGTTACGGCTTGCAAAGATGACACGCGCTGACAAGCACTGAAAGATTGCAGGCATTCTGCACTTCCAGGCACCTAGCTGCAAGGGCGACGAGCTGTCTCTGCGCGGGCTCAATTTGCAAGTCCCGTCCTGTCTGAGGCAGGAATCGAAGAGCTCATTGTGGCTGCTGTGCTTCTGCCGCGCCTGTCCAAGAGATCTCATAAGGTGGGAGGGAGGCTGGGCTTGCCCAAATCCCCTTCTGGCAAGAATGGCGTAGACAATCTTAAGCACCTTTGTCTCACAGTGCAGAGTGTGTCGTAGAAAAACATCTACATTGCCCATGCATGACCAACTGACAGCAGCTACGACAGCAGAGACCACTGGCAAACAAATCTCACTCCATCCATTCACATTGAAATGAAGCTCAGAAGCCACATGGGTGTGACGAAGAGGGGCTACACTAAACGGGCTTCGAGGGCTGATCTTTTCATTCCTTTCCTCGCGCCTTGCTCTTGGGCGAACTGTCCGTAGAGCCCGCCTGGCAGAGCTTCAAAGAGGGGTCAGGGCATGGGTGCAGACACTGAGTAGAAGGGGATGTGGACAACTAGACCATATTCCCTAGCAACAGAAGTGACAACTCTATATCATCGCATTTCCGGCCCCAACAGAGTGGCGCACTAATCGCAGTCGGGAACACCTTCCTCCCTTGAATGGCATGCATTACATGTTGAGAATCATGATAACTGTTCTGATCAAGTGGCCTAACTCCAATCCAAGCCCATACGTTTTGAGGTGCTGGCAGCTTGTGGTTGCAGAAGCTGTTGAATTCAACCACGGCTTGAAGTGGGTGTCGGACACAAGCAACTATTGCTGTGATCTACCCCCAAACAGCCACAAAATCCTCTGAAACACGCTGGTTACTGGCAAAGGCAGCTGCCTTCATTGGGCGACTTCATAGGGCTCGCATGCGGAGGTTTTTTGGATCCGGCAGTGGCGGGCTACAGAAATCGGGATTTTTTGGAGGCTTCTCATGATAAAGGCTACAATATTTGGAGTCTATGTTCAGGCCACCTGTTTATGGAAACTAACAAAAGGGATATCCTAAACTACAAAATGAAAGGTGAGACCCTAAATCCTGAAGCCCAAACCCTAAACCCTAAATAGTAGTTTCCATTTTCTTTTCCATTATCCCAATACTACCCCAATATATCCTGAATCCCAAGCCCTATAAACCCTAAACCGCCTTGGGCGATGGAAGCTCTATGGACGCTGCAAGCTTGGCCATGTTGGGGTCTCCACCTCAAACGTCCCGTTTGCTATAGTAGCCTATTTGGTTAGATTGCGGGGGTTGTGATGTGTGCTAATGTAGCTCTAGAAGGGGTAAAAGGTGAATAATGTAGGCAACTACTCAGGCTTTTCCATTTTGATGTCATATGGCACGTCTACTCCGTGTTCATGTGCTATAACGAACTGCTTTTTGTATCTAAACTCGCGAGTCTATGTATGCGCATCGTTACTGGTGGACAACTCCATAACTGCTGCTGAAGCCAGAACCAAAGCACAATTCTCATTTGTTCTTTTGACTTNNCCCCCCCCCCCCCCCCCCAAATTTTCTTCTCATCTCTTTTTCGTTCCAGCACGGGGTAACACTTCTAAATGTCTAAGTAATCATAGGGGTTGACCTCGGCTCCACCTGGGACATAGGCTCCTCTGGGCAAGGTAGCAGTAAAGCTCAGCATCCGTCCTGGCATTGCTTCTTGGTTCTTGCTCTCATGCAAATGGGAAAAATTGCAGGGATCATGTGGAGTATGGGCTGTATTGAAGTTACAGAGGAACATTGGGGTTTCCGGGCTCTGGGTTTGGCCTTCTGGGCTTTGTCATTTAAGGTTACAGGCTCAGGCTGCAGGATTTAGGGCTCCACATCATGATCCTCGGCCGTTCGTAACGCAATGTGACAAAAAGCCTGTGAAACAAAACGTTTTGAAATTACAACCGTGGTTGTCACAAGTGTGGGCTTGTCAGGCGATGGGCATTCCCTTCAGCAAAGCGACACCCCTGAGACTCTTCAAGGTCATGTACAGTTTCCCCAGAAAGGACCCATGAATTCCAAATCAGCAACTTTTGGACAATGGCCTCTTGGCGACCCAGGGCGTGTGCCCGCCTGCAGTAAGTCGATTGACGGCCTGCCAGAAGAAAATCCTTGTATGACTTAATGAAAAGGATGACACTCAGAATTGCCGAGAGATTCGCAGAGAGGGTTCTGGGGATGCTATACACCTATGGAAGTTCGTCAGAGCGTGAAGGTACATATGTTGGAACCTTAACAAATACACACAATGCACATGCTGCAGAATAATTATGTGAATAGTATGCAAGAACCCTAGTGATGGGTCCTTTGCCACGGATACCTCCAGCCTTCTAAGCCTGGACAGTTGAAATAGAAGGTGGCATGAGGCGTCCAGCCACTGGAACAAGCTTGCTATGCTCACCAAGCACGATAGCCTTATGATGTTTTGGGTGAATGTCTTCTTGCTCTCTGTGCGGCTTGGACGGCTCTAAAACTTAAGCCTCCAAATGTCAAAGCCTCAAAAAACACCAGATGTTTTCCTCCCGCACACAATGCGCTGCATGGATCATGCCTGAGCACGACAAGGATTGCTGGCCGAATTCTCTCATGTTGTTGGACCGGAAGACGTCCCCTTTAAGAGACGTTAGTAGGAGGGAGCCCCCCGGATCAGGGACACTAGTTCGCTATGATAGGCACCGTGCTTTCATCAAGTATGGTCGCGCTTCAGCATTTGTTTTGCTACAGCGTCTTCCGGCCAAACTCTCTTGGGACGTGCCCCAAGTTCTACGACGGCCCGGCTGATCGCATAAATGTCGGTGATCCTGTTGACCAACTCTGCGCATCTCTTCTAAGCAGCTACTCGTGGTCCTCCGAGCTCAGCGCTCGGAGGGGCATATCGGCGCCTCAGCATGCTGGCACTCCCACGTGTTGCAGCATGCCGCGTCCGTTTACACGTGCTTCCCCTTCTTACAATCCTCATTCCGTGATATATGCATCGATGTGGAGTGCCCTGCAGCCCAGCAGCACGGCCCCGACACTTGGCTGCTCCTGGCCGTAGAAGATTCGGTAACTGTTCTGGCAGGCTGCAGCTTGTATCTCACCATGGCTGATACAACAATACTGTCCCATAGGTCTTTTCAAAAAGACGTCCAAGCCTACTGCCAGCTCCTAAGGCTGGATTTTAACGCAACGCCTTGCCACCCCTTTGTGTGCAGGTGCGAAAAGGTGAGCTGAACGTGGACTTGTAGCAGTCAGCTACGAGCCATGCAACAACATTCGCTTCAACGTGCTATCTCATCATCTGCCATATGAGTATATTTTGCAACAGAGATCTCCGCACACAAGGGCAAGAAAACAGACTAATGAACAACAAAGCGTCCCTCCAATGGGTGTCTGCAATCTACGAGGCCTTTCCTGGACTGTCCTCACAACCCTAATTTTCTTGTCTGAGCTAGGTCCAGGCACGCATTTGTTGGGAATTGACATTTCTGGAAGATATCCTGCATGTAGCTCTCTGCGGAACTCCTACAGCCCATTTGCAATAGCAGGGCATCACTAGGATCCCTGACGGTGTACCTTGATCTTGAACATCACAAAGAGACAGAGAGCTGAGTCTAGTCCTCGCGAAAGCCATCGGATGCATGGTCGCTGGAATCATCTCGGCTGTCGTCCTGCAGTGTTCCTAAAAGCTGAGGGGATGTGATGCGTAGGTAACCGAGAAGGCTATGAATGCATGTGAAAAACGGTATAAGTTCCCGAGTTCTGGAGTAAGCTTGCAAAAATTACTCACGTCTTCAAGGACTGCAAGACCCAGGCCGTGTTTCAACCGCTGGGTTTCTCTTCTGGGATCTTGGTACCCAGGTCTCTCTTCGAGGCGTGTAGGGAGGTCTTTACGTGGCTTTGGAAAATTGCCATGGGCAAGAAGTGGACACGGCCGACATCAAATGATGCGCAAGAATCCGCAGGAAGACTTCCCTCCTGTCCTCATCATCATCTTCGTCCTCCCCCGCTCGCTCTTTGGCTTCCTGGACTACAACTTAGGTTTTAACTAAGGTGCAAACGCAATAAAACCAGAGAAAACCAGCAGTTTTGAAAGGAGCATGTGTGCTGGTCGCGGTACTGAATTCCTTCAGGGGCAATTTGGGTGTTTTATTCTTGGCAGGATCGAACCTCAGACCCCTAAACCATCATTGCAGCTCAAATCGATAGAACTTCATCCACTAAACTCTATAGTAGCTTCCATTTTCTTTTCCATGATCCCCATATAACCCTGATATACTATAGTAGCTTCCATTTTCCTTTCCAGTATCCCTATGTAACCCTGATATGCAGGGAGCCTCCTCCGCTTGGATTCTCCGCGCGATGCCTCGCTGAATGCTCGCGCAAAACCCGGTGACTCTTGAACGTGGTGGGGAGCTAACTCCATGCAGTGAACTCCTGCTCTTGTACTCCCCTTTGAAGCGACGATGATCATTGCTATTACTATTGTCATTATTCCTAATATTACAAGTATTACTCTTGCCACTATTTGATGCACCCCTGAATTTGGTAACAGTACCGCTCTGTCTGAGAAACTGCCCGATGACCTTAGGAGAGAAGTGAACTGAAATCCCCGTGTCCACATTTCCACATGCGCCCTTCTACGGAGTCATGCAGAAATCCATCTGAAGAGCCCTTCGCACCCACGTAGGGACCTTAGGGACCTACACTTCTTTTGGTGCCAATCCTGATGCCTTTCTTGATTCTAGAACAATCCGAAGTCCTACGAGATGAACGGATCCAACGGATCCGTCTTGAGGAGGGAACTCACTGACTCTGGCAACATGTGGTAAGATGTGTAGTGTCAGTGAGGATGCCTGAGCGCCGAGGCAATGAGCAACTATGTGGTTAGTGCCTTCAGCAGCTTCAAAGCACAAGTTGGAGGCAAGGTCGAGGTATCCCCAGGCTCGTGTGGGAACATAAGCATGGTGCACCTTTGAAACAACGGTTTCAACGAAGATGACCTACACTCATCAAAGCTCCAGTGTTTTCAATATGAAAAGCCGACAACGTGCCTTACGCCCAGCAATTACTGTATGATGCTACATTCAGAACGGAAGCAGCTGCTGTTCCCTTCCGCGGCGGCTCCTATTGCTAGCATTGCCGATGAGATTTGCAACTATCGAAGAGTGAGTATTGACCGTCTCAATGTGCCGAGACCGCTTACTCAAAATTGGGGAAACTGATGTAATAAGCACGTGCCCAAAATGAAAAATCCAAGTAGCAAGAAAGACGTTAGAGTAAGCTCCCAAGGCCCTGCATTTGTGCAACACCTGCTCGGGCCCCAGCGCACAAGCTTTGCAACAAACAGGCCGCTACCCGAAGCAGCCACGCCCCCTTCGATACCAAATGCCTTTGGCTTAACAGAAAAGGCTCATAACTGGGTTGCTGTTAAGGAGCTTAAATTAAGTTACTATAACAAGGAAGCCTATCATGTACTAAATACCCATAATATCGTAACTCAAATTGAATTCCTTGACAGCAACCCCGATAAAGGTTCAAGGGGATTGGGGGGGCTCACTGGGGAAATATCTGGTTCCGGGGCCCCTCCCTCAACCCTAAACCATAAAATCCAAAACGTGTGCTCAAAAAAGACTATGCCATCCTCCAAACGAAGACCTTGGGCAAAGATGTGGGAAAATACGGTTAAGGTGTAGGGCTCAGGGCTCATAGCAGGGTTCAAGGTTTTGGGTTCATGATGTTCAGCCAACTTTACGTGGCCTTGGGATTGACATGGTAGCGTGATAAGTTTGGAGATGCTGTTGTGATGTGGTATGTGCACATCTTGAATACCGCAAGTGACCTAATTTTAGAGCCGGCATACCCTCTTGGAGGTTCCATCCTACCGCAGTGGGCTTTGTCGGGGGGGGGGCATATATGGAAGTAAGTTCTCCATCTGCCCGAAACACAGCCCAACAACTAAGCAAGTGTGGGCAAAAAAGCATTGCTCGATGTTGTGCATGGATGGTAACCTCTATTTTATACCCCTAAGAAGATCCCTGTATAATCAAACATACTCACACGTAAAAACATATTCCTGAATTCCCCCGTTCTGCTAGGCCGGTCTCTGGAACCCGGCGAGGGTGTCCAACCGGGTGTCAAGCTTCACGTAGCAGCAGGGCGAAGGAGCTCGATTTCATGAATATCGATAGATAAGCCGTGCGCTAAATCCGTCAAAGATAAAACTCGGCAGAGGCATTTATCATTGTCTTCACTGCAAGAAGTGTAGACGAGCACCCCTTCAGCCACATGGAAGCAACAATAACCGCGTTTGCCATCACGAGCGTGATTATCTGAACCTCAAACTCTTGGCTTTAAACTGCGGATCGTAGAAGCCTGAGGAACTGCCATTACCATCCCGCAATCACCCCTATGTCATTCAGCATAATACATTCCTCTCAAAGCCCCTATGCAAATTATACAGGTCCCCACAGTATCATCCATCCTTCGAGGTGCAACGCGCAGCTGTGCGCGCCGCTGCAGAAGCTGCTGGGGTGTCCACTGCGCTAAGAAGGCCTCATGGCTTGGGTACTGCCCCCACCAAAGAACAGCTCATAGTAAAGTAAAAATAAAGGCTTTACATATTATGGATAGTATGCTTCAGGAATAGATCTCACTGAGTGGGTCAGTGTCCAACTTACAGCGCAAACGGTTGATGGAGTCTTGAACTACCGAGCAACCTTACGGGGCTATGTTCCAAGAGTTTGAGGTACTTGGTGCGGTACACATTTGCCTTCTGCAAATGGAGTGAAATAGATATTTATCTTGGGATTCATTGGGCTAACAAGAACGACAACAAGAGCGATGACCTATGGCCACATCAAAGATTCAGGCACGCTACTGCCATGTCAGCCACGTTGTGCGATGATTGCAAACACGTGCCAACAAAGTTTACACTCTTAAATGCACTCTCTCTTTAATTCTACAGACTTCTACAGCATCGCTGAAGCCAGCTGGCCGTGTCCTGATGACGTGGTCCCTCCAAGAAGGACGTCAGGCAGCCTCTTCGAGCCTGCTGCGTGATACAACTGACAGCCTAATTGCTGACCTGACTGTGTCAATGCTTCTATGGTCAACCCTGCAGCCATGCATTGGACTAGAGGTCGGTCGCGTAGGTGGCATGTGTCAGGCAGTAAAAGTTACAGGCGGCTAGAATCACTCTTTGGTTGCATGGGAGGCTTACGGCTCACAGTTGTGATGACTGACGCCGACAATGTGAGATTCGCGGTCTACTACGAAACGTGAGCAAACTGAGATTGACCGTTTTCTCCTGCCAGCAGTATGAAACTTGACGAACCAGGTGCTCCTCTGGCCGCTTACAAACCTCTGAGGGTGTTGACCACTCATATCCCCCAAAACTGTGCTCTGTGTAAGAAAATCCCCATGTTTGAGCTCGAATCTTGTAAGCAGCAAGCTCATTTTGTCTTACTGGATCCAAGAGGACATCAGAATTTATCAAACATACGGGAAGCCTTTGGTTCTCTGCTACACACATACATTCTATATACATTCTATATATATATACGCAGATGCATGTGTTAACAAATGTGCCAAGTAAAGGTACCAGCTTTTTTGGTCAAGCCTCCGCAGTAGCCTGGCGGAGGCCGAAGCCCAAGGGCAGTGAGAAAAGCTCCTGCCGTCTCTTCGGCTTGCAAGGTTGGACAATAAGCTTTCTTTTTCCACAAACCTTTTTCGACAATCTGTGTTGCCAAACTGCTCGTTGTGCAAGGCAGGCTTAAGGTTTTGGGTCTGCAAGGTTTCCAGGATTCTCAATGCAAATCTTCGGGGATTCAAACCAGTCTTCCTGCATGAGGACGAAGACAGCTAGTAGCTAAGCTTGGTCTCAGCCTTAGCTGGTTCTAGGCCAAAAAGTATTGCCGAAAGCACGTTCACCTGCTTATGAAGCACCAGGGAAGAAGGTGTTGCTGTTAAAGAAACTTTGCAAAAAAATCGATCAAAAGCCTGAAAAAACTGCAGAGAATTTGCAATGCTGTGGCAAGGGTCAAACCCTCAACACGACGAATTGCGTTCTAAACCCCCCAACCCCCCCTTGGACTCTTGAATCCTTAAACCTGAAATGCTTGGACTCTACAACTCCACAGCATCAACCGAAGAAGCTCCTCAGAGGCGTGATCCTCTCCTGCGCCGGAGTGGAACCAACCTTGCTAGAAGCACAGGAAGAATGAGTGGCACAACCAGCTCCAAGCAGTTTGAACTCATGATTTTCCTAGGGTTTTGAAATATTTCTAGGGCTCGCATGATTATAAAACAATGTTCTTCAAGTTCCAGGTTTTACGCCCTCTTGGGCCTTCTAAAGCAGTCTAGTCTAGGCGAACTGCACGGATGTCATTGGTATGGCCCTTACAAACAAGACCCCTTCACTTGGGTATGAATTTGATTTCAACTATGCCAAAATTCAAGGGGCGCTGTACCTCTAAAGTGAATGCTCAGTATGGCGTCGCCCAAAAAGGATGATAATATAGTAGTTTCCAATTTCATTTCCATTATCCCTATATAACCCCAATATATTCCCTATAATCCCCATAATTTCCAATTTCTTTTCCATTATCCCTATATAGCCCCAATATATTCCCTATAATCCCCATAGTTGCCATTTTCATTTCCGTTATCCCTATATAACCCCAATATGTTCCCTATAATCCCCATAGTTGCCATTTTCATTTCCATTATCCCTATATACCCCCAATATATTCCCTATAATCCCCATAGTTTCCATTTTCTTTTCCATCCTATATAACCTGTCAGGGACTTCTTGGAGTCCCTTGCCATGCTCCTACTGAGCTGCAGTCAAGCCGCTCTCAGCTGCATGTGCCACAGCTCCAAGATCCAAGGGCATTGCTGCAGCAGGCTCTTCACTATGTGGCAATTAGGACCCCTACTAAGGGTTAGCCCCTAAGTACCCATAATAGGAGTATAAGGGACTCGCAAAAGGTTAAGGGTCTAAGGTCCAAGCTAAGTCCAAGGGGTTCAGCATGGTTCCATGCTTTGCAATGATGTTTGCTCTCAGATTGCTTGGCTTTGACATCTTGGTGATGGCGGTATGAGGTCAGAATGGACGGGTCTCAGGCCATCCAAAGGGCCATAACCAAGCTTGTCAAGTCATGCCTGCGCATTAGCGGCTGCAAGCTCAGGAGCCATATTGTCGTCAATTCGCGTGCACCGCGTCCAGCACATTTGGCGGAAAACCGGGCCTCCATCATAGTAGGAGACCAGCATGTGGTACAAAAGAGATGCATCAATGTCAGGGGTCTTATGTTGGGAATCCCTAAGATAATTATCCTCATCTTGTCATGGCGTTGGTAAAAGAGAAACGAAGCTTGGTCAGAATGATCCCCAAGAGTGATGGAAGGCCCCCCCCGGATTTCCTTACATAAAGCAAATCCCTAGGATCTCTAATGGCGCCAATTTTTGAGAAATCCCCATTTCCGAACATCTTCTGCCTCTGAGGATGTTGCAGCGTCGCGCTCTGCTGTTCCCCTGGTGCATCAGCTTCATGCACTGTTGAGGGGTTTTAAGGGTATAGGGTTCTACAGACAGGAAAGGGTACTGGGAAATTTCTGTATTTTGGGTGTCTGTATGGTCTAGGGTTTAGGGTTTAAACCCCAAACCCTAAGCCCTAAACCCTAGGGTTTAGGGTCTGTGCTGAAGCTGCAGAAAGCTCGCAAGGTGTGGCTCACGTAGGAGGCTTGATGCTCAGAATGGGGATTGCGGGGTATACGGGACAGCAGGTTGGGTACTGCCCCCACCCCGTAACAGTCTATGTATGGGGTCATATTAAGGGCTATATATGAGTATATCAAAAATATTATCCAACTCTCAAAGAGTGGGCACGGTACCCAAACTATAGCCTTAGCAGGAGGACTACAAGGCAATGGGACTGCCTCAGCAAGCAGGGCATTGGAGGGCACTAGCATATATTTAGTACAACAGCTGCAAGAACACCACAACCGCTCCTCTTATCACAAGCTTTAGGGTCCCGCCTGCTGCTTTTATCATGGCTAATCTCTGTCTGCAAGAGCAAGACGCAACACTACAGGGCGGGGGATGTGTAATGATATGCGAATGAGAATTTTGAATTTCTCTGCAATTTCTGTAAAGGATTTATAGTCTGAACTCCTAGTATCCCCCTTAAAATCCCTATAAAACTACCCGATGCAATCCTATACAATCCCCCTTTCAGAACATTAGACCCTAAGCCCTAAGCCCTACACAACACCTCTTTCAGGAGTTTAGACCCTAAACCCTAAACCCCATATAAGCTCCCCTTTAAGGAGTTTAGACCAAAGCTCAAAGGACCTTGGAACTGCCTTTTCCCGGCCTCACCACGCACCTCCGGGGCCGAGGAGGTGCTGCCTGGCCAGCAACAGGTCTATGGGTTAAGTGGACGCCCTCAAGTAGATAAACACTTAGGAATTATACGGATTATACAGGGGTTTTATAGGGGTTATATAGGGATAATAGAAAAGAAAAGGGGAACTACTATATTATAATGGGGTCTATATTGGGGTTACAGTCAGCCTAAGTAGATAGAATATGGGGTAATATGCGGATCTTGTCATTTTATACCCAACCCATATTCTATCTACTTAAGGGGGGCTATAAATAGACTCCCCAACCAGTAGCAATGACTACAAAAGGGATAATGGTAGCTATATTCAGTTGCTATTTTCCAATCTCGCTCTGATGATGACCGCCGATCACCAATCAACAAACCATATTGCCCCATATTCTATCTACTTGAGGGGGACTATACCCCCAGTATATACTCTAATATAATATACTAGTTTCCATTTTCTTTTCCATTATCCCTACATAAACCTGAAAATATACCCCAGCACTAATGCTTTTATTCGCCTCCTTGACCTCGTTGGCATCTTTTGATCCTGGAGCAGTTCAGGGTCCAGAGGTTTCTAGTAAAAAAGTACTGCGTGGGGAGCATGGCAGGTCGGACTTCAAGAGGACTACCGCACAAGGTGTCAAGAAATGGGCAATCCTTTTGGCATAAACATACTATGCAGTACGAAAGGGACGGAATGCTTAATCTAGAAGCTCACCCCTCAACGCTGACGCCTAAACTCCAACCGAATCTGGCATGGTAGATGCACACTTCCAGCTTTGATGTGGTTACCTGCAAGGGTGGTCTCAATAGAAGGATACCCTGCGTACAAAACTCAGCGATCTTCACAAAACCCTATTCCCAAGAAACCCAAGCCCGAAACGATATTCATTCTGCAAAACACCCTGGCTCATGTCTGTCGAATGCTCCTTGCTCTGCGCGAGCAGACTTTGCCTCAGGGGGAAGCATACTCCATCGAGAGCTTTACCTTCTTGATCTCTACTTGCAAGCACATGACGAGCTAATTCAATCGTCCACTTCTACATATTGGCATCTCCGGAGATGACCCCTAACCAAACAGGACAAAATATACGCTGAGGTCGCCACGCTTGCTTGCCTTGCAATACAGCAAAGCTGTGACTTGCTCCGTGGAACTTGGAATTTGGGAGTCAGTGGATTCTCAGCTACAAACTGCCATCAGATGTAAATGCGAATCATAATACATAATACATAATAATAATCATAATAACAATAATAGTAGTAGTAATAATAATAGTAATAATAAATAATCAATGTCAAAGAGCATTGCGGCGACGGACCTGCAAAGATCTGAGGCCGCAACTTTTCGTCTTCTGCCAGTTGGAAGCCCTTGCATCAGCAGGACTTTCGTACATGTTTCGGCCTCTTTATAACCCCTCCCATCCATGACCAGCAAAGAGAACCAGAATCATGCGTATCAGCCTGTTCCAAAATGCTGCTGAAAACCATGCCAGCAGTGGAGCTTAATTGGGCCATATATGCATATACACATGTCACTCAACAAATTTTCAGAGATTTAAGCTTGAGGTTTCAAGGTCTCATGGCACATGACTTAGGATGTAGGGGTCAGGGAACTAAGGCTTCGGGTTCAAGGTGCAGAGCTCACTCTGACGCGAGCTTTTCATGCGGGATGGAGCATGATGCATATATGATATCACCAACATGGCCTCAAACTATACACATTCACTCAGAGATCACGTAGATTCAGAACGACTCGGGGTTTTAAATAGACTATAAGGGGTTCTTGGGGGTTCTTGTTGGGAATTAGCTGGCGGCTTCCCAAAATGCTCCCTTCCCTCCTTCCCTAGGAAGCAGAATCTTCCACTCTGAATCCTTGACCCCAACCCCTGAACCCCTAGACCGCGCTCAGAAGTCAGCGCCAAGGGCGCTGCTTTCAGCAAGGGTTCAATGTCCGCCAAGGCAGGGATGACAGTCATAACTGCCAGCAAAGGGGATACCAAATTAGGGGTACCTACTATAGTGAGAATCAAATGGAAAAGAAAATGGAAAATGAAATGGAAACTGGGTTTATATAGGGGATTATAGGGATTTGGGGGTTTCCCAAAATTAGGGGTACCATTTTGGGGGTCCCAATAATAAGGACTATAGTATTTTGGGGCCTATATTGGGGTTCCCCCTATTTTGGAAAATCACCATTTAGAGTCTTAGGATTTTGTGAAGGTCTTTCAGGTTAAGGGATGGAATGGGGCCTTGGGCGGAGGGATCCCTCTTACAAGGGGCACAAGGGGTGTATATAATTAGGGTCTCTGCATGTTGTTCGGTCCCGTTCAAGGCTTGACTTTTGGGGGTTTGGCGAGGAAACGCTAATTTTGGCAAACTCATCCGAACTCTCGACGCCCTTGACCTTAAACTTAATAAGTAGGTGTAGCCACTTGTAACCTTTCAAATTCAAGCTTCAAGGACGAGATTCATGTGCAAGTTTCATGAATTGTGTCATCTGAGGATCTCTAAACAGCGATGTCAAGACTACTTGGATACCCAAAAAATCTTCTATTCGGGCAGGGGATTCTGTAGTAGGCCTCAAAGTGGAGTTTCCCAAGAATCGTGTCTTGGAAATTCTTTTTTTAGGGGATGCCTCTGGCTCATATTTGGAATTTCCTGCGGGGTTTGTATAGCCTTCTACCGTGCGCGTATACCTTTCCTCATTTTGGCACGTATCTGACCAAAATCCACAACCCTAAAGCCCAAAAATCCCAAAACCTTGATCCTGCAGGAGCCCTGAATCCTAAGTCCCCCGACCCCTAAATCTCCACAAGCCCTAAACCATAACACCTAAGCCTCCTCATCAAAAATCTTGAAACCCCTAAGGCCTTAAACTCGAACCCCCTGAACCTCCCAACAATTCTCAAAAGCCCAAACTGCCAAAAAAACCTTACAGTCCAAACCGCCCCACCTATCCCTTAGCTCAGTCCCCTTACACTAAACCCTTTAAAGACAGTTACTGTAAGGGGGAATGACCCAACTTATCCCCAAGCCAATAAGATTATGCTTATTCGTAAAGTTGCTACTCCCCCACCAAAGGAGGATGCACCCCTACTCTAGATTGGGTACCAAAACAAAAAACAACTCACTTATCCCCAGCCCTAAACCCTAAACCCTTATCCGCAGACGTCCCCAAATTTCATTCTATGAGCTATAGTCTAAACTCCTAGTATCCCCCTTAATAACCCCTATAGTAGTCCCCTCTATAATCCCCTATATAACCCCCCTTTAAGGAGTTTAGACTATAGCTTCTATAGCGAGCCTGGCGCAGGGCCTCCCGAGGGGCGGATACGGCCGTTTCTCTCTGCGGCTGCGCCTCAGGCCATAGAGCCCGATGACCCTTCTACTTATTGGGTTTTAGTTAGGAATAAAGGAATATATATATATATCTATATATATACATACAGATAAGGGTTAGGGTTTAGGGTTTGCAGGGAATATGGGAATAGTTATATAGGGATTATATAGAGATTATATTCCCCTATTCCCTGCTAGCCCCCAGTAAGTCTAAAGTTTTGTTGTAATCAGCTAGTAGTATCAGACAAACTAAGGATGCAGGGCTTAGGATTTCGGGTTTCAATTAGGTCCCGCTTGCTAAGGAATAGGCCAAGACTTTTAGCTTAGGGTCCGGCAACTTTTAAATACTAAGAACTTGTACTCATTACTACGTCCCCCCCCTCCCCCAGGCTCACACATACAAACACTTCGGCCGATCACATGGGAGAATGTACGGCTCAACTGCCAGGGTGTAACCCACTTTCTAAATCTTACATAAGAGCCCCAAGATGTGGCTTTTAGTTTGGCTGACATGGATTACGTAGGGTCTAAAATGGTTCTCGGGAACATATACGCTAGTTAGCATGATGTCCAGGGCATACCTGGAATGAGAGTATGTGGTTTTCGCTCAGGACGCTGCTCAGCACCACCTGAAACATGCGTACGTTAGGAGTGTAACGTTAAACCGCTGCCTGTTGTTTATGGATCATGGGGTCTATACGACATCTGAGATTGAGATTCCCTTTTCCAAGGGTCTGTGTAGCAAGGGGCCCGCTATCTTGGGTGTACGAGGATGATACTTCTCTTCCAATGTCGTTTCTGACCTGCTCTTTACGCAGAACGGGCGGAACAACCGTTTGCAGCTGTTTGTTCTGTGGTTGCAGGTGAGCCAGTAATCTGTGGACAGCTAATCACCGCATCAAGTCTTCAGGGCAAAATTCGTATCGCCACCATGGACCTTATGGATATTCAGCATCATCAATTGCTATTGTGCTCGTTCCTCCTCCCTCGTAGCTCAGCTGTGGATAGAGAAGCTTGGTGGTCTGTAGGATAGAAACAGCAACGAAGTATAGAACACAACCAGATAAGTCCCCTGTAGTGGTACCTATGCTCATTCCCAGGCCCCCGGCTAAGTTCTAAACCCCTAGCCCCAAACCCCTAGACCTTCAAACCTGAAACCTAATTCCTTACACGACTCGAAATCCCGAAATCCCTCATTACCCCCAGTTAGCAAAGGTCTGACCCTAAACCCTAAATCCTTAACCCTAAACCCTGAATCCTACGAACCCTACACCCTACTGGGCACAGCGCTTGATGAGCTTGGGACATGTCGAGGGCAGCCATCGGGCCTGGGAATGATCCTTTTGGGCCCCTACTTGGGGCTGCACGGGGATACATAAGGGGGGTTGCACGGAATTTGGCATAGCGGTTATATAGGTTTAGGGTTTTCGAAAATTTGGGGTACCTTTTTCGGGGTCCCCATAGTAAGGATAATGGTACATCTTAGGGTCTAATTTTCTGTGGAGGTTTCCCTCATTTGGGAAAGTGCCACATACATAGGCATCCTGTAGTTGGGTCAAGACACAAACAGAAAGGCTGGTGGCACTTTCGCTCAGATTTTGCACGGACGATTCTGTGAATGTCTCACTTCAAAACGAAGACAGCTGTAGCAGTCGGAAATGTTCGTAGTCAAGTGGTAGCGTTGCTCTTCAGGGCTCCCAAGATTTAGGTTAGTCAGGGGTTGCTGTGTAGTAGATGAGCACTATGGTGGTTTCCAAAAGATGGCGTTCCCTGGTTGGGGATACTTTTAATAAGGATCATGTTTTCGGTGGGTACCCTTAACAAGGATCATAGTTTGGTGGTCTATATTGGGTTCCCCAATTTATGGAAAGTGCCACATATCGGGTTCTATATTGTCACCAGCCACCCATTTCTTATATCCCTATGGTCCCCCTTAAGTAGATAGAATATAGCTTTGGGTATATTCGCCGAGGCATCCAGCCTCAGGGCGTTCAGATCCCTTTAAAAACCCCCTCTACTCCCCCTTGCAGACACACCTCAGCCTGGCCACCCTCCCCGCCCCTGCCATGGTGGGTGGCCTAGTCCAGCCCGACCATCCGCATGAAATTTCAGCCTCGCCCAAGGTTCAAGGCTTTGGC
>CAJNIZ010044296.1:0-28714 GCA_905231905.1 Symbiodinium pilosum
TATGTAGAATAATTGCCTCTTGGGCCATTTTTCAGGGTTGTGGATTGTTACCTTGCCTACTTTTGGGGTTTAGGTTGAGGGAGGGGATCATGGTCATGCCGAGTGCCGGGCGAGGAGTGCGGGATGCGCTTCGCATGATGGCTTCCCAGATTTTGGGCGCAGTGTACCCCAGGCATCCAGATAGCCCACGTAGGTACTATTGATAGACTTTAGGGCCCAAAATAGGCCTTATTCATATACTTAGATGCACCAGGGCAAGGCTTAGGCAGAGGTTGTGCAGGTTTAGGGACTTAGTGGTGAGGGTCCATCGGGGTTCAGGGTTTCAAGGCGGCCTGGGGATGGGAGGTATTGAAGTTAGCAGCCGACCTGAAATCAAGTCTATGCAATCTCGTCAGAGGATCGGAATTTTGACAACTGTCCCAGCAGCACTATGAGAGCTTGAGCCATCTTCTTGAGCAAGATGAAGGGTCTCGAATTCGCGGCTCACGCAGGATGCATGGAGATCACAGCGTGCTGATGGATGAGTCTTCGATAAGAGTCGTCCTTCGTATGGTCTTGGTCAAGATGAGAAAAACTCATAGACGCCAAAGAGGGTATGCAATGCCGAGAGTTTGAACTCCAAACCAAATAGGGTTTAGGGTTCAGGCCCAAAACCCTAAACCCCTAAACCCTGAATGCGATATCATGCGATCCTATAGCTGTTGGTAAGGAGAATAAGGAGCTTCCATCATGGCACATGCACGCCCGGACCAGATTGGCAGCTATTCGTCTTGACCTAAGAGACCTCAAGACAGGTACAAGACTATTTGGCTCACACATCTTAAGCCTTACCCCTCGCTGCACACCCGCACGCCCTCACCCCAAACCCTCTCTGAAGCACTGCGACTACTCACAATAACTTTGAGCCTGGGTGCATTGTACGGTCGGATCAATTTTCATATATCGTTTCAGAAAGCCACATGTCACGGCCCCTGCCAAGAGCTAAGCCGCGAGGACTTCTGGAAACCGGAGTTCAAGTTATGAGCTTCCAAGAATCCCTTAGGGTCCAAGGACCCAAATATGATAGGGTTTTAGGGCCCAAATACTATACTATTCATGGTATTTGGGCCCTAAAACCCTATTATTTCGGTCCTTGGACCCTTAGGGTTATCAGCCTCCAAGAATGGAATAAGCTATGGCTGCAGTCGGAAGCTGCGTGAACAAGCCCCCCCATGACTGCAGCACTACTGCGAACCTCCAGCAGTCCGGCTGCAGAGGGGCGGCATGTCGTATCCCATGAAAAGCAGGATTTCGTCAACTGAGTCGCCTGCAGGAACAGGCGGGACAACCGGGAACTAAGCGACTGTGAAACAGCAGATGCAATCAACGTTGCGACATGCCAATGCTATACAGGGATGCATCTGCATGTTGTATGAGCTGCTGTCGAGAGAACACGACCATCCATCTTGCAAAGGTAGGAAACACAACTTAAAGCTGTGACCTGCTAAACTATCCTTCCTTTCAACAACTCAAGTTGCACTACGAGCACTTACCAACAATGTCCGAAACCCAAATCCTGAGCCCTGCAAACGGACATGCACGAACCAGCTCTTATGTATATCCCTAAGGGTCCAATCCAAGGACCCAGATAATAGGTTTTCAGGGCCCAAATACTGCAATATTGATGGTGCTTGGGCCCCAAAACCCTATTATTTGGGCCCTTGGACCCTTAGGGTAGTTTGTTCTCTCTTGACTGAGAGCTCGTCCTCAAACCAACCAGGCGAACACCTACTGCTGCTTAAGTATGATGCCATGAATCCAAACACCACCTCGACGAGGAAAAACGCGACTGCTTCGCCTACTCCTGCTGACTAAGCTGGGATGACTCAAGGCTTCGGTCGGCGTAAAGACCAGGTATAGGTAACTTGCGCAACATATACACACCCTTAGGTAGATAGAATATGGCTTTGGGTATATTGTAATAAGATCCCCATATACCGCATATTATATCTGCTAAAGCTGCTAAAGGGGACTATAATACGCACCCCCTGCTACTCCCAGAAGAAGTCTCCCGCGAAGCCTCGTGACTCCTGCGACCGTCTCAAAATTAATCAGGCTACTGGTGGACTCCGTGAATCCACAACCCCTAACACCTAGCCCTAAACCCTTATAAACCTTAACCCCAAAGCCCTAAAAACAGACAGTGGGAAATTGATGTTTGCCAGGGCTTGCAGCCTCTGCGACGAGACCGGCTGCCCAAGAGTCCTGCTGCTGGAGCATGTCTGGAGCGCACGGGAGCTCTTGGGCTTATGCTATCTAGGGTTTGGGCTCCTGATTTTGTGCTCCTGTGCCACTGGGGACGAAAGATTTTTGCACCACATGGCAGGAGTTACAATATGATCCAGCAAGGGTCTAGGTCTTCAGCTTTGAAGGGAAGTGCCTGCGTTTACGCTCTTGCTGTAAAGCGTCTCGCATGATAGGAGATGGGGCATGGCGTGAACACCAAAATAACCTCTGCCTACCATGTACCAGGACCAGAATCGAAATCCAAGAAGCATGTCAGAAAGTGGATGAGTCACGCAAAATGAAATCTAAGGGTTCTGCCTGCTGATATGCTTCACTTCTCACAGGGCAGGACATGGAGCTTGCATTAACATACCCGAGTTAGGGAAATTTCAACCTATGGCCTTGGAGATCTGAAGCTGCACTCGTCGAAGTAGCCTTGTGCACCATGTTCAGTGGATTGGGTCCTCTTGGTAGCCTTTATAGGAACTTCGAAAGACAAACCCTAAACCCAAAGACCCCTAAACCCAGTGTTCTTTCGGCGTCCTGGAAGGGGCCCTCCATGCGCACCAGGAGCTTGGTCGCCACCTATCGCGGTAATCAGACTGCTGCTGCAGTTTATGGGGTTTAGGGTTTAAGTTGATGGGGTTTAGGGTTTAAGTTTATAGGGTTTGAGTTTATAGGGCTAGGACTTTAAATTTTATAGGCCTTAGGGTCTAAATTTTTTGGGCACCATCAGAAGATCCTGCTCATTTATAGCTGTCGAGCAAGGTGGATGATCCACACCCAGTGCTTTTCACTATCATGACCAGCTCGTCTGTGCTTCTGCCTGAGATCTTCCATGTGAAGAAAGCACTGCAAATGCAAGTGCTTTCTCCATTTAAGATGTCTAAGTAATGATCACTCACTTTTAAAAATGTTGATGTCTAAGTAATGATCACTCACTTTTAAAAATATTTCCTCAGCTTTCTGAGCTTTAACACGAGCAGCCCAAAAAAGCTGAGGTTTCATGGATTAAGGTAACGTGGGACGATTTCTGTATTCCTGGTTTTGGAGCTGGATTTGGTCCAGGGAAATCCCTTTTTGAATGTTTAACATTTCAATAAACTGTTACGAAAATCCGGCAATGCTGGACTCCTAGTTTTGGTCCGTATAAACGGACATCCTGGACTTGTGGATTCCTGGTTTTGAAGCTGGCACATTGCGGGGAATGCGCTGCACTTTTGCTATCTGGGACTCCAAAAGTGCTGAACTGTCTCAAAAGTCTTGGTTTGCTCACACCAGATTTGGAGGCTGTACAGCACTTTTTCCCTCTGGAGCTGCAAAAGTGATGTACTGTACTACAGCTTTTGGTTTGGAGACGAAAAAATCTTGACAAAGCTAATCCAGCCACCTTCAGGGAGAGAGAAAGAGAGCTATCTATATATATATATACACATACATACACATATGGAGGTTCCCCAACATTAGGGGTACACGCAGTGGCGCAGTGGGGTCTCAATGATAGGGACTAGAGTATCTTGGGGTCTATATTGTGGTCCCCCTTTTTCGGGCAACTAGCATATGGGTATCTATACACATAAGCTTGTTCATTTCATGCAACGCAGCCATGTTGACCATGGACCCTAAACCCTAAACCCTAAACCCTAAACCCTAAGCCCTAAACCCTAAACCCTAAACCCTAAACCCTAATTGGGAGCCCCAAGCCCCTGCTTGGCGGGCCATGAGGCCTTAGTAAGTAGGTTAAGAATGGAAAAGGAACGGGGCACTGTTTGCATTTTTGGGTTTAGCGCTTAGGGACATGCGGACTCAGTAAGTAGGTTAATAAGGGGGATAAGTGCCCATGTAATACGTCTTATAGGGGTTATTAACCTACTCACTAAGTCCCCATGATCCTCCAAGCAAACCCTAAACCCTAAACCTAGACCCTGAATCCTACATCCTCAACCCTGAACCCGAAACCTTACACCCTGAGCCCTAAACCCTACACCCTACATCCTTGGGAGTTCACCCCCCCTATTTCAGCCATCGGAGGACGGCCTGCTGTACATTGGTGCACTCCTCGTGCGGGGTACGGCTCGTTAGGACCTACCAGACTTCAGGATTTAGGGTCTGGGGTTTAGGGTTTAGGATGTAGGGGGAGATGAGACTTTCAGAAAGTAGGGTACCTTTGGAGGAGTTGTAGGTTTAGGGTTTAGGGTTTCCAACTTTATGGGTAACTTTTTGTGGGTCCCAATTATAACGGTTTGTAGTATTTTGGGGTCTACATTGGGTCCCGCTGTTTTGGGAAACTACAAAATGGGGCTTTCAGAAATCAGGGGTACCTGAGGGCCTGAGGGACCTTGTATATAGGGGGTGAGTACAAGGCGGATTTGTGAGACCTGGCTTGGAAACTGCTATAAGGCTTGATGCGGTCTGGAAATCTTGCACAACTTGCCTTCAAAACCTTCGCGGTGCAACCACAAGCTGCATCTGGAGTCTCCGTTGTTTGGGTTTAGGGTGTAGGGTTTACGGTTCCGGGTTTAGGGTGAACCCGTACTGTAATGAAAGGATCTGAACAGTCCGGACCGTCTGCAATTAGGCTTTTCTAGTCAGATGATAATTGTGGGCTTTGGGGGGTGGGGGTTCGTAAATCCCTCTCCCTATAACTATGCATTGGGGACTGCCCGCACCTTCTCACAGTCTATATTAGGGGTCATATCAAGGGATATAATGTAACTTGTGTACGTATATATATATATAAATACATATATATATATAGATCAACATATTTGTATATGTATATCTGCTATCAAACTGTTACAGAGTGGGGCAGTATACTGACCACTAGTAAGACAAACTAGAACAGCTGGCTAAGCCTCGACGATGAGGCAGCCGAGGGCCCAAATGTCCAACTTCTCCTTAAAGGGCTTAGGATTTAGGGTTCAGGAAATATAGGGCTTAGATTTTAGGATCTAGGGTTTAGGAAGTAGAGTTTAGCATTTAAGGCATTTGTCCCTAAACCCTAAGCCTTGAAATTTGAGGGATGCTGGGGATATGTATAGGGTTTCCCACAAATTACAAGTACTTCTTTAGAATAAGGATCATAACATATTGGGGTCGAAATTGGAGTCGCCGTACTCATGGAATCACCTTATACTTATAAAGATCACAGTGTGATATTCACACTAGGTGCGCGGAGTTGGAAGGTGATATAAGGATTTGTTAGCATTGAACCCTGAAACATAAGCGCCAAACCCTGAGCCCTAAATCCTAAACCCTAAGCCCTCAACCCTAGACCCTACACCATACACCCTGAACCCTAAACACCTAACCCTAAGCCCTACACCCTAAACCTCGCATTCTTGAGGCTGGCTTCCTGAGTTGCCCTGTGAATCTATATGTCTATAAATGGCGTCGCTTGCCCGAAATTAGAGTTCCCTTTTTTAATTCCCATAATAAGGATCATAGAGTTTGGGGGTCTATGTTCGGGTGCCCCTATTTCTGGAAACTACCACTTTCGGCTAGGAAGAGCCATAAGCTTTCTAGCAAAGTCGTTCCGCCGTTCGGATTACACTTTACACAGGGAATTGAAGGTTGTAGAAAACCTCCAATCCCTTTCTTGGTCCAGGGTTTAGGGTGCATGCAGGTCACAGCTGGGGCCAACGGTTGAAGCCTAGCCCGAGCCCTAAGCCCTAAACCGAGGGCTGGGAAGGGAGAGTTGTTTTGGATTCTTACAGCCGAACTACAACGACAGACAAACAACTGGAAGAAGCAAAAAAACAACGTTGACGTGTGCATTTGCGCAAGTCTCTTAGCACTAGACCTCGAGCCTATGCATGCATTTGGTTAAGGTTTCAGGGTTAAGGGTTGATGCCCCAACAAGCAAAGCCCAACTCCCTCAACCGAATTCCCTAAAATCTAGGTCACAGCTCTGGCCAATAGATTTTTCTTGCACCGGCCATTCCGCCTCCATATCCATCCAAAACGCATCCCAAAGATGTTTTCCTGAAGATCTTATTCGTTATGATTTGGCCAATGCACAAGAACATGACGGGAAAAGAATAAAAACGCACGCAATGGGAAGAAGTCATGGCATGCTTGCTGCACTTGTGAACGTTGGGCAGAAGTTTTCACGCACATGAATGTCAATGTAGGTTAAAAGACCTTGAAGAATCTTCAAGGATTGACTCCTATCGAAATATTTGCCAGCTTCAAAAGGTAAAACAAAAACATAATAGACAAGCAGCATGAACATTGGCGACCATGAGGGGCCTAATTTTGTACCATACAATACCCAACGGGTCCAAGTATCGATAATTAGGTACTTGGGCTTTGGGAATGATAGTTAAAGTACAGGTTTGGGGCAAGTATATGACTATGGTCAAAGGCAAGGTTTGTAGGTACTGGAGTTGTAAGAAATCGTCTTGAGATAGCTTGGTTAATATGCTGGATCTCTAGTGACTTTCCTGCAGAAGCAGAAGAGAAGAACCTTTGCGTTGCTATATGTTAGAAGATAAGCTAGCTCGTAATATTGAAAGACACAAGGTTTTTTTTTGGTAAAAAAAGCTGTACCTCATGTGCGGGCAAGTTTCCGTGAGCTTGGATCGTCCGTCAAAGAGCTCTGGAGCCATGTACCTGCACGGTTGGGGGTTTAGAGTTCACGGATAAGCGTATAGGGTTTAGGGTCTAATCATGGTGTCGAGTGCATGGGCTGGATTTGGTTTCAGGGTTTGAAAGTTCAAGGCTCAGGTCTCAGGCTTGAAGATTGGGGTTCAGGGATTCAGGGCTTGGGACTCAGATTTGGGATTCAATTTCCACAGAGCTCTGGGGCTTACACCCCCCCAATCAAACATGGAAACCCCCAAAGGGGGACAGCACAAGCTACCATCCTTTCCACAAACGCCTACATGATGTTGAGAAGCCAACCTAACTCGGAATGCTACTCAACCTACAAACTGTCATGGCAAGCTATGAAACTCTGAATCCCCATTTCACAGGAAGCCCCCAACGCTGTTGAAATCCAAGCCATGCACACCCTCCTTTTAAAAACAAACTCGCACCACTAGAATCACACTGAGAAAGAATGAAAGTGGCTATTGAATGCTCATAGTCGTAATGGCCAGTCAAGGTCATAACTAGCATCGCAAGGGCACATGACTAGTCTTGCTCTACTGCTAGGCAACCCTAAGGACAACCAATAATAGTACAAGAATCATTACTCGACACAAAACCCTAAGAAACCAAGGACCTAAATAATAGGGCTTCAGGGCCGAAATACTCTTACATTGATGGTATTTTTGGGCCCTGAAACCCTACTGTTTGGGTCCTTGGACCCTTAGGGAAATAAGCGTCCGAAAGGATATTGACACCCTGTGAGCCCCTGGAACTTAGACTTCCAGCACCTTGTTTAGCATTCAGGGTTTAGGATGAAGCTCCGCAGATGACAAAGCCCTGCAGTCCGATTCCGCCATCGCGTTACACCCCAGAGCCCTACTGGGTCATGGGGATTTAATAAGTAGGCTAAGAAGCCCTAATAAGACATATGACAATCCCAATTATCCCCATTATTCGTCTACTTACTAAATTCCCATGAGCCTCCAAGTACTCCCAAGGCCCAAGCCTCAACCCTATCACAAAGGGTTCGGCATTTAGGCCCCTGAACCCTGAACTCTTCTTTGCCAACCCTAAACCTTAGGTACTGCACTTTGAATCTGTCTACACTCTTACCGTAAACGCTAAACCCTTGTAAACCCTAAACTTTAATAAGACGATGCCAGCTGTAAACCCTTGTGAACCCTAAAGCCTTCATTAAAACCCTACAGCTCATAAATTAAAAGCCATCACCAGACCTGAAAGGTCATATAGCCTAGACTCTTAACCCTGAAGCCCTGATAAGACCTACAGGCCTATAAAGCCCGAAACCTTTGCAGGCGTAATGCTAATCCCTTCGAAGCCCTAAACGGTAGACGCTGAACCCTTATCAACCCTAACACCTGAACCGTGAACCCCAAGCCTTTTGCAACCCTAAGCCTTAAAAACCCTAACCCCTCCCCCCCCATGACATGATCACAACCCTAGACCTGAAACCCTCCTCCATGATGACAACCTGAACCAGTAACCTTACATCCTTCTCCTTCATTACAACCCCTCAACCCTAAACCCTCCTCCATGATACCCTAACCCTCAACCCTGAGCCCTCAACTCCTAAACCCTCAACTCCTAAACCCTCAACTCCTAAACCCTCAACCCTAAACCCTCAACTCCTAAACCCTCAACCCTAACCCCTCAACTCCTAAACCCTCAACCCTAAACCCTTCTCCATGACGGGCTGGGTGTGCCTGGGAGACCCAGCTTCGGCCGCGCGCCGGCTGATGTGGGTCCGCTCCATGGGCCTAGTTGACTGCTGGTTTAAGGCTTAGGGGTTAGGGTTTCGGGTTTAGCTGCTCGTTTAGGGGTTGTGGGTTAGGGGTCTAGGTATGCGGCAATATGAGCTAAAGTCTGAACTCCTAGTATATTCCTTAGTGTCCCAATATCAGTCCTCAAGATTTTCCCGATTTAACCCCCTTGAAGGAGTTTAGACTATACTACAGATGGTGGAAGGTTTGGGATGGAGGGTTCAGAGTTTAGACTTCAGGGTCTACCCAGAACCTCCAATGTAGTTAGATACCATAGCAAATCCAACCCTAAACCCTAAACCCTAAAAGGAGTCCCTGGGTAGGTTTGAGGGGTGAAGAGTTTAGTTTAGGTGTACAAGATGAGCCTTTTGAAAGCTTAGGAGTTTTGGGTTTAGCGTTGAAGGTTTAGGGCTTGCAAGCTTCCCTGAAGCTCCAACTACCCAAAAGTAGACCCCAAGTTTAAAATTTGGTGTAGAGGGCTTACGGATTCCAACCTCGTCATGTTTCTGGTGGGGGTCTGCAAGCCCTTACTCAATATTGAAATTTGCGCTACAGCAGCGATTGGGATCATTGTTGCCTATGTACACGTTAAACCCCTTGCCCCACAGCATCTTCAGTGACAGTAGGCAAGAATTTGGGTGAAGCTTAGCCAAGCGTCCGGCAGAGGATGATTTCTCAGGGAGTACTTTGAAGCTCACGCGTCGCCACGACAGTTTAAGGTGTCGGGTTGGAATCCATAAAATGGTCCTTAGAACCACACATCCCCAGATAAAGGGACATGCTGTCAAAAAGAGGCTCCCCATGCTGGACTCCTGAGGGACCGGCTCGGTGATACCGAAATCACAGAGCTTCGCATTCAACTCTTCGTCCAGAACCTCAATGCTTTGTCCGCATACTGACCATTTCCAAACTGTACGGTCCTTCAAAGAACATAACACAGAGGCCAACATAGCCACCCCGTAAATAAGTAAAGTTGTAATGAATCCGCACCAGCCCCTTTTGAGGTTCCAATATAAATGGTAAATGCCTATGACGAAAATGAATTGTCCAACAACACCTGTCAAGGAACCACGTTGGCACTTTTGAGGTCGCGATGCACAAACCTGCCAACCGAGACGCGTGGGGTTGCAGGCTTGGGCTGCGACAGCAGACAGCAAATACGGGTTTGGGGTCGAGCATGCGTTTATTAGTTGTCGGTGTCAGGGCCAAAATTACCGGCGTTACAAAATTAATTACGGATTTCCAGGCAGAATTGAACACCTGCAATCGGCAAGGAAAATAGCTGGGGAAAGGCATAGAAAGCTGAACCAAGACTTGGCAGGAGGGTAGAAGCTGTAAACCCAAGAACGAAGTTGTGCTATAAACAAAGTTGCTAATGGAAACAGCGCAGGCGGTTGCTGGGTGAATGACACGTCTGTTGATGAGTGAAACGATTTCAACAAAAATCTTTTGTGAACATTTCTATGACAAGGAACCACACCGCAAGTGCAAATGAGAGTGCCGCTGCTTCTACCTTCACGATGCAAGCTGACTCACCCCAGTGACCATGAAGGATATAATCTCATGTTTTTGAATAGATGATACATGAGGCCATGATATGCGAGCTCGTGTATCTTTACCATTCGAGACTTGCAGGTGTGCAACCCTGCCCAGCTGTCAAGCAAACACAATTCGCTCGACGCGTTGGCAAGCTGTCTGGTTCCAAACTTCCGTATGTGACCGCAACCACCCAACAACACGGTAAAACATGCGTACGAGCAAAGCATCCGCAATGCCAAAATTGACTTCAAACGCGATCCTTTGGTCCATATTACGGATGATCAACAAAGGACTCTGGACGGGACATAAATATTTAACGAACCTTTGCGGAAATTTGAAGTTCTGAACTGTGAACATCCCCATGCCCCCGAGTGCAATTCTTGAGGCCTTCCCTTGAGTTGGGGATCTTACACACCAGTGCACGATGTCGTTTACGGGGTTCTCAGCTTACGGGGTTTCAGCATTGGGTTGCGCAGTTTGTTGAAAAGACGCTGTTATCCGCGTGTCTCGACCTGATCGAGACCGAAACTCTCCCTGCAAGCTTCTTGCCGGTTTCAACAAGAGGTGCGGAGGATCTTATGCAAAACTTGGACGATTCAAGACGCTGAGGTATAGGCGCACAAAAATGAACATCCCAGCATGCAAGGGTAAATTCAGCTGCTGGACACCCATTGGAAGGTAAATCATAGCGCTTGGTTCTGTGGCTGGCTTGGCAGGCCAACTTTAATGGTCGGATGAATGTCATAAGTACAGACATGTTGACTCACGTGCTCAGCCGAAGAGTGTCAGTCTTGAAATATGGACCCGCAAGCACCGCGACTCTGATAGTTGTGGACACAAGAAGCAGTTGAACAGCACACAACATGCACACAACCACGACCGAGTTCCAGCCAACACAGGACACGCGACTCATCGACTTTCCAGAGCACGCAACTGTGACCCACATGGACCTGGTCTGGGGCGTGTGAACTTGGCGCATCACGCAGATAAAATAGTCTGCCGTGCATTGGTAGCAAAAGTCAGCATGAAGTCTAGAAATGAAGAGAACAGGACCAGCGTCCATGACAGGCAATCCCAGCAACCATCTCCATAACCCCAAGCAGGGCACATCTTTGCCGTCTTAGCCCATTCATAACTTTGTCGCCGCGTGTCGCGGCCTAGTCCAGAGTCAGTGCTACGCTGCTACGTGTATTTCAATACTTACCTGTCCAGCTCTCCTGGGCTTTCAAGATTTAACAGGAGTTGCATTGTAAACCCCAAATCCATGACCTTCTCAAAACAAGGAAATCTGAACATTCTGGTAGGCTTACATCAGCTCCAAAACGGCGGGGAGTGACCAGGCGGGCACGTTCACTTACATGGGGGACCAGGAGCTATTACATAAGGCTAGGTAAGGCTCATACATGTGGGGAACTGACCCATTTGATAACTCCTTAGAGTAAACCCTTTGGGTCACAGTATCTACTCTTTGTATACTCGTCGCACACCTGTACTATAGCTGCCAATACCAAGACCACAAGCATCCACTTGAATATCTAGAGCTTGGACCCCCAAGCAGCCAAAAAATGATGTCTGAGCCTGAAAACTGAAAAGCATAGAGCTCCACCTCTGGACAGCGGCGCATGAGTCAGGATCACCTCATACCCTGGCCGTGATTCCCAGCCGTCTATAGCAAGCCTGTGCATGCCCAGAATAAGACTTCAGGGGATTTGGGGTGTGTTGGCGCTGAACCGACTCACCAGCAATTTGTCGGGCAGACGGTGGCCGCTGCCCATGAAGAAACCTTGATCAGTACAGGGCTACGCAGTAAGCAGGATTGAAGTCAGACGCCAGGTATCGAAACAGCATGACATGAAGATTGCCCGGTTCACATTGTGAATAAAGATATTCATGGCAAGCACCATCATAACGCCAGGCAGTTGAGGGGGTATTGCCCTAAGGGTCCAAGTACCCAATAATCACACACTTACACCAAACCTGTACTATAATTACTATTACCCAAATCCCAAGTACCCAATTATTGGGTACATGGACCCTTAGGGTTGGATATTGAGTCCTTTCAACGTCGCTGAGAGCGGCAGCGACATGTTACCAGGAGCTGCTCCACGGCATGCTGTGGCTGAGGCAACTGTTGCCCTGAGGGTCCAAGGACTCGAATAATGGGGTTTTAGGGCTCAAATACCATTCAGATTATAGTATTTGGGCTCTAAAACCACATTATTTCAGTCCTTGGACCCTTAGGGTTGTAAAGTTTGGGGACGCATCTAGGCATGCGGTGCTAGTAGTCTTTGTCCAAACTGTGTTACCTTTTGGGTCGCTGCTATACAACGGTCCGAATGTTTTTGGGGTATCCAGAAATGTGGTGAAGTCAGTGCTGCCCGCAGTTGCTTCATACTATGCCTACAAGGACTTGAATGGATGTCACGTTTAAGGCGCCTGTTCAAGAAGCCAACATAGCCTGCCGCAGTAAGAGCAGCATTCACTACTGTTGATGCTACAAGTCCTTCACGGTCTTTGGATACTGGACTACCATGAACCCCTACATATCAGCTGCTCAGGGTCATGCAGGATTGTGAATATCAACCATGAAGGTGCCCAAGTAGTTGGTAGGAACCATAAGGTTGATAATGTGCACAAGCATACATTTATGCAACCTCCAGATCAATTTGCCTGTTGCACATCATGTCGCCAAACACCATCCGCAGATTGCTGTGGGAACTCGCCGGGTTTGGGGCCTCTGAGGGTTTAGAGTGCAGGTTTTAAGGTACCTAAGACCCTGACAATTGGGTACGTCCTTCGGGAATAGGGAAACATGCTTCAAATCTTGGACCCCACTTTCACCCCTGGAGATGCACGGCATGCATGGCCCAAATACTCATCTACCGAAAATCGGAGAAGTCCACAAATCCCTGAACGTAATTCTGACTGTATAGGTGACGCCCCATTACCTAGAACCTCCATTGTAGCTCATCTTTGGGTAGTATATTATAGCCCCTGGAACCAAAGCAAATCCTCAACCCCAAACCCTGATCCCTAAACCCTAAACCCCAAACCCTACACCTACATAAGAACTCTTAGGGAGAGTATAGATACAACAAGTGACAGGGACAACTTTGAGTCTCCGAGTTGGTTGCCTGAGACAGAATATTGAGGGCTTAGGGTTCAGGTATCAGGGTTTAGGGCTTACTGTCATTGAGGGTTTAGGGTTTAGGATTTAGGGGTTAGGGTTTACCCAGACCCTCCTATGCAGTTCCTTTTTGGGTACTCTAATATAATCCCTTACCAAAAAATACATAACAAACCCCAAAAGGAACTACATAGGAGCCCTTGGGTAGAAGCTCAACAATCCTAATCTGACTCTGACATCGATGCTGGAGACAACGCTGGCTCCGTAGTGCAAGTATGGCACCCCAAGGGTCCAAGGACCAAAAAAGTAAGGTCTTAAGGCCAGAGTACTAGAATATTATTGGTATTTGGACCCTGAAACCCTATTATTTGGGTCCTTGGACCCTTCGGGGCATGCATGGAATCCAAGTGGATTGTCTCAGCTTGGTAGTGCAAGGCTCCAGACCAAGGACTACACCCTCTTCATCCATCACCTGAACCCTAAACCCTAAACCAAGCAACCCTCAACATCCCGTCAGAGCAATTTGTTGCTCAGGTACGCTTCTGTTCATGAAAGCTGAGAGCACTGCGCGACGCCCTCCGCCATGTGCAGGACGAGTTTTCGTTTCTGTGCCTAGCAGTCATGACGCGGATGAGCTGCAGGATAGAACTGCCATTCAGGTTATCCATGGCGTTTTAGATCCCAACAAAGGGGGTGGGAGAGGTAGCGGACCTGTTCGTTTGCAACTTGTCCAATTGGGGCAACACCAAGTGGAGCATCCCCGAGGAGAGGACGAACAGGACACAACTGCATTGTGCTCGGCTTTCGGCTACCTATTGACCTATACCCCCTTGGCGAAACACTCCAAACACGGGGAAAAGTCTGTGGAGTCTTGCACCTTGCAGGGGACTCCCACAGACGACAAGGTTGCTGTTGATGAACTTAAACGACTCGGATCAGCACTTAAGCTTCTTAACATAACCCCTCTACAATCCTCATATAACCCCTATATCACCATGAAATAACCCCTATACAATGACAACCCTAAACCCTACACCCTACAGTACAAATACATAACCAAAGCAACCCAGGGGTCAAAAAGCCAAGGAGGTTTGCTTGGGGCATAGAGGTTGGGTACTGCCCCCACCCAGTAACGGTATATATTAGGGGTCCTATTAAGGGCTATATAGCCATATTAGAATTATTATCCAACTGTTACTGAGGGGGGGGGGGGAGTACCCAACCCTAAACCCTAAACCCTAAACCCTAAACATAGAGGGTTTAATTAGGGTCTAGGATGGCTTAATGCCCTGGGAGGCAGAATGCAGGGTTACCAGGCAGGGCATCACACTAGGGTCATCACCCAAAGGCTCCATGTGAGCTACTGTCTAAACTCCTAGTATCCCCCCTAATAAGCCCTATAGTAGGTCCCCTATATTAAATTCCCTATATAACCCCTTTTAAGGAGTTTAGACTATGGCTCATGTAGCTACATCTCACCATCAAACTGGACCTCGGAGTAGATACACGGGATCCCCTTTGGGCGCTTATTATCTACTTTATCTCCTTACCCTAAACCCCATTCAAGCCCTAAATCCGTAAGCCTATGCTATAGATCTTCATTCATGACATGGATCCTTTGGGTAACCTAAAGGTCTCAACTATACAATGCCGTGGCATCGCCTGTAATAGCCTGCTAGGGACCCTAAACTCCCGGTCTATCATTTACGGTTCCACTACTACCCCCTGCAGCTCGTCCCTTAATGGACGTGATGCAATCATGACTAGGGCTAACCAAGGCCAGCTAAGGGAAACCTAGGGCAGTAGAAGAAGTGGGGGTAGTACAGGAACCCATGATAACCCTGCATTGGTGCTGGTTTCTCCGGGGTTTGAACGTACACTTCCCATGAAAATACTCTTGATCCTACGGTTCATACTGCAAACCCTGCGTGACTGCGTGGGCCTAGGTACCTGAAACCCCGGGCCTTATTTTCTTTTCGTATACTACTGTCAAATCAACAGTCTTTAACGGCTTCTTCCTTTTCCTCCGCTCAAACGTGACGTCGCTTTCATCGTGCACCCTGGAATCATGGGCCGCACAGGTGCCCGTCACCGGTACAAAGCCATACACGGCGGCCATGTCCTAGTGGAGGGTTTTAGGGTTCTAGGGTTCTAGGGTTTCAGGGTTTAGGGTTTAGGGTTTCGGGTTTTAGGGTTTAGGGTTTTGGGGTTTAGGGTTTTAGGGTTTTTGGGTTTTAGGGTTTCAGGCTTAAGGTCCTGGAAGCAGGGAGTAAAGCTTTGACGTATGGATCCCACATGTGGCTTTGTATATCTTTAAATGGGATTCTAGGGATTCTAGGGGCCAGCAAGGGTATGTACACACACATATATATATATGTATATGTATATATATATATACATATATGTAGAGCGCATACTTCCTGGAGATGGAGGGTCATACCACGGGCCATGGTTTCCTAGAGGCTCGGGTCAAGCTGGTTCATGTCTGATGGATTTCGAGACGGCTTAGGGCTTAGAACCCCAAACCCTAAATCCTAAACCCTAACTAAAGCCTAAACCCTAAATCCTAAACCCTAACTAAACCCTAAACCCTAAATCCTAAACCCTAACTAAACCCTAAACCATAAATCCTAAACCCTAACTAAACCCTAAACCCTAGGGTCATTCCTCTGAATGGAAGTTTTGGCTTTCTAGGCCAGAGGTGGTGATTTCCAGAAATGAGGGGCCCCAAAATGGACCCGTAAATGGGGTTTAGGGTTTAGGGGTTTAGGTATGTTCCTTGTTATGGGGACCCCCAAAAATACATCCTGAATTTGTGGAAAGCTCTAATTTCTGATGTAGAGTTGACGGTTGGGTCGTGCATAGAGACTAGGGCCTGTGAAAAACAATTGTGTGACATAGTCTCACCAGGCAAAGGAAGCTGAGCAATGGGAGTCTGGCCTAGATCTAAAGAAGCGCCCTGTCTCTTACCTTGTTGCTCTCTCATCAGAATGAGACCTGGATTGTTCTTCAGGCCTCTGTTACACATGGGCCAGGTCTAGCTGTTTTGAAAAGGACGGGGCAAATGCGATACTGGGCCGAGCGTCTTTGACCACTCTGCTGCATGGCACTTCTCCATCATGTCTCACATGCTCGTGCAGCTCCATCTGCACGCGTTCGATGTGGTCGGCAAGCCTGAGAGCAAAATTCCATAAGGGAACATAAGGGCATGATATAAGGTTTTATGGGGATAATGGAAAATGGAAACTACTATTTAGGGTTAGGGTTTAGGGGTTAGTTCCTTACCCAGTAGACGGAACACATAGCTATTTCCTCAACCTCGCACCCTAAACACTATAGGTTGCAAAACCCTGCTGCTATCCATAACGGTAGTTGTGAGAGACAATAGGAGATTACATATCTTAGCTATTATTTGCCCTAAGCCTAGTGCGTAAATCCTGGAGCCCAAACCCTAGACCAAGGAACGGCCCCAGGGAAGCAAATACACCGAAGTCCAAGCCCTGGGCGTCGATTTTCAAGAACTCCACCTCCAGGAGCTGGGAGTTAGGGTTGGGGCTTACCCAGGCCCTCCTATGTTGTTCCTTTTTGGGTACTCTAGTATAATCCCTTACCAAAAACCAGAACAAACCAAAAAAAAGGAACTACATAGGAGCCCTTGGGTAGGGCAAAAATTTGGAGCCTAAACAATTGTAATAGGGTCTTGGGTTATGCTGTGCTTCAGCTTTAGAAAGGCTTCCAGAATTGACATCTTGGAGCGGGATCTTAAAGTTACAGCTTGCGGATGTTGTATTCCTTTTTTTACTAACAGCAAACACCCGCCCCAGCCCTAAAATCACAATTACCCGTAAGCAGCCTTATACACTCGGGACATATCTAATATTAGGAGTTAGGGGTCACCATTAGCTTGCTCGTCCGCGGCCTTTATCCATCCACCCCACCTTGGATCTTCCAAAATGGTGCCTTGGATTGCAAATATCCCCAAACCCCATACATCTTCAGGGTACCTCATTTATGCATATGCATATATATATATATATGTTTTTTCCGGCTAATCGGCAGTCAAAAAAACATGTGGATTGCGGTCTGTTGCGGGGGTACGTTTCGTGGAATGCTTCCGGGTATGTTGCGGGGCATCTTTAGAGGTACGTTTCGTAGTACCGGGATCTTGATGAAAGGGATGTTGTCGGGGTATGCATCAGGGTATGTATCGAGGTGTGTATCGGGGGTATGTATCGCAGGAGCCACACGTACTCCCTTTCATGAATTCCTGACCCCCAATTGAAGATGGAAAGCTCCATACACCTATACATGCACACGGATATACGCACATATGCAGCGGCCAAATCTCCGAACCCTTCCCTATCCCCTATTCCCTAAACCCTAAACCCTATAACCCAAAACCCTATAAACCCTAAACCCTATACACCCCAAACCCTAAGCCCTTTTGGACGTTCTGAGGCAGAGGCCCTGCCTCGCGGCCCCCAAGAAGAGTCGCCACTACCCACTCGAGAGAAACCTAAACTCAGGCATCAGGGTTTGGGATTAATGAGGTTTAGGCTTGGGGGTTTAGGGTTTAGGGTTTAGGGTAATCCAGTGCCAGAGGTATGGCCTGATTTAGGTTTAGAGAATGAATTTGAGGAATTCCTAGGGCACTGCACTAGATAACCCCTCTTCAGCCCTGTTCCAATTGTGGGACTCCGGCACGCTAGCATGGACTATTTCGAAAGTACTACATCAGGCAAGGGGAACTACAGGAAGAACGTGCGGGTGAAAAGCAACAAATCTTTGAGTGAAGCCCGATCATTACAATGTAGAACAAACACTAAATGTCCCTGTACAAACACACAAAGACACACACACACACATATATATATATATAATATATATAAACCCCAAAGAAAGCCTGCAGCCTCCTATGTATCCCTGTATAGCCAAATACATGCATTGGGCATTTGAGTAGTGTTTTGGTGGTTGAACCTAGTAGGATAGTATTCCTTCTATAAAATACTATACCCTAAAAGGAGGATATAATCTTACTCTATATTGGGTACCATAATACCCTCAAATAAGATACTACTCATTTGGGTCCCAAGGAGCCGTGGGAACCAAATACTCTCGGAAGTTCTCATACTGTTCCGCCGCGCCGGCCCACCTTGGACTTGGACTTGGTTGCTGTTAAGGAACTTAAACCAAGTTCTTGGGAGTTGACAAGGAAGTATAATGTGGGACTTCAGGGATATGTTAAGGTTTAGGGTGATGGAGACTCAGAGGGAAAAGTACATGAAACATGAAGTGCCATCTGAGTATGTATATAAAAGTAAATAGAGGGCTTACATGGCGATTTAAGGAGCTCAGATTAAGTTACCCTGATACGCATATTGCAGTTACCATATTTTCCTCATGATAATAGTTCAGCTTATCCCTAAACCCTGAACCCTAAAGAGTCATTGTTTACTGCGGGCGGCCCCGGTGCACAAGCTAGTATCCATACAGCTGATACTAACACTGATGCACTGCCCAGAAAACCGGACTACAATAATTTGCCAAGCTACAACGCAGAAAGATCCTGTACATTTTTTGTATGGGACGTCAGCTAACTGTAGTTTCCGTAAATAGGAGGGACAACCCATTCTAGACCCCCGCGCATGCAAGTTCCTACGACCCGGACTGACAAAAAGTGACCCCGCAAAAAATGGAACCTCACCGCTTCAGTTGTCAAACAACTTGGATGATCTTTCGACTTACGTAGTAGCAAGCCTGCCTACTTCCCCGATAACCCCTTCAGCCTCAGAACTGCTGTTCTGAGTAGACCTATTAAGTCGAGGAATCCTCCAAGCAGGACTGAGAAGGGCCGTACGCTCTCTCCTTCTGCTTGTGTGAGGTTGGTTACGGGTGTAGGGTTTAGGGTTTAAGGTTTAGGTCAGAATAACCTAAGGGTTTCGGGTCTAGGGCCCTAAACAAGTGAAAATATCGCTTGCAGTCTATTTGGAGCACCCAGTATCGTACTTACTTATACAGGGAGTTCAAGCCATAGCATGGGAACTTACGAAGCCTTCCATGCTATAAAAATCCCAACTAATGTCTGCTTGGTATTGGGCACTCGCCTAATTCGCCAGGTTTCAGGTATCAGGTTCTTAGGGCAATGCAGGATTTTGAGCAGCAAAGCCCTAAGCCCCAACGGATCTCGATAGCAGTTGCAGTACAACACCGCTCTTTTTTTTTTACCTACAGGAGTTCCTACAACTCCCCCACCATTCCCCAAAAAACATATTTCCGGCAGAGTCATATGACGGTCATAGAGGCCTTGTTTGGGGGATTTACTAAAACCTCCTTGCAGTGATGAGAAGCTTTCAATACTGAGCTTACGCCCCGAAACCTATACCCTTACCCTCAACCAGATTAATCTCAAACCCTATTAACCTAAGCCCTGTTCACCTTAAACCCTATGAACTCTAAACCCTATTCACCCTAAAACCTATGAACCCTAAACCCTCTTCACCGTATACCCTAAACCACTTGCTTGCCAGGCTAGGCACTGGTGGTCCTGGAAGCCGCTGGCATAGCCCAACAGTGAGCTTGCCCCACTCTCCTATGTTCCGGCGTTGAGGACCCAGCCGAAGAAAGGCGAGGGTTTAGGGTTTCGGGCTTAAGGTTTCGGGTTTGGGGTTTAGGGTTTGGGGTCTGAACTCCTAGTATCCCCCTTGATCACCCCTATAGTAATAATTGTAGAATCCCTTGTATAACCCCCTCTAAGGAGTTTACACTATACCTCACATGGCTTAGGGTTCCCAGACGGTCCTACAGGAATACCTGCTTCTTGGACTCTTAGGACTTAAGCCCTAACCCCACACCCCTAAACCCTAAACCTTAAACCCTACACCGGACTGTCCTGGACTTTCTGGGGCAGCGTTTGGGGCTTTGGGGGCCACCGTTTGGGATCTCACCATGAGAGTCCAAGGGTACGGGCACGAAAACGGGCGGAGTTTTAGGGTTTCGGGCGAGGCGGTAGGGTGTAGAGTTTAAGGTTTAGGGGTTTAGGGTTTATGGCTTAAAACATCTAGAGCGAGTCCTTGGTCGAGGCGCACTACCAGAACTCGAAAAGCCGGGCCCGGAGCTTACGAATACGAATGTAGAGCTTAGGGATTACTTGGAAGGTCATGGAGACTTGGCAAGTAGGTTAGTGATCGGGATACTTAGGTTTATTATATGGCTGATAGGGGATATTAACCTACTTACTACGTCCTCATGACCCTCCAAGCAGGGTTTAGACTTTAGGATTTAAGGCTGAGGGATGGGGAATGAACATGTTCTAGGCTGCAGACGGCCAACATGAGTTGCGGGGCGTTCTTGTTTCGCTTCATGGTTGTCCTGCGCAACTTCAACGCCCTGAGCTCGGAAACTTAAATCTTACATCCTAAACCCCAAATCCTAGGTCCTAAATCCCTGAACCCCCACGCCTACATCCCTCAGCCCCAATCCCTGAAATCCCTAGGCACTGCTATGATGCTCCTGGAATCTGGCACCTGGACGGCCACGGAAGTCGCTATAATTCTGGGACCGGATCGCAGAGAAGTGGCCGAACTCCTGCAGGTTTTTGGGCACGTGGAAGATCACGGGGACTTAGTTAGTATTCATAGTGGGGATGCTTGGAGGTATTGTGTGGCTTGTAGGGTTTATTCTCCTACTTACTAAGTCCCCATGACCCTTCAAGTAGTACAGGGTTTTCTGTATGTGCATACATATACGGATAGGTCCGCACATATGGTGCTATGTTGGGATACGTGGGGTCTACGGCAGCTTAGGGTGCAGGGTGAGTCTTAATAACTACTCATAATTTTGGGCTGTTACCATATTCGAAACTGAGGTAAACCATAAAAGGCCAGCTAGGGGGAATATGGGCAAGGTTCTATGCCCAGTTCGAGTAATTACTACATCGAACCTCCTCATAACCGTTATGGGTTCTTCTACACGATAGACGAGGTTTATAGGAATACCCAAAACCCTAAACCCTGAAGAAGGTCAAAGAAGAAATCTCCTTTCGGGGAGTCTCAGTCAAGGATCATCCCAGACCCCCAAAGGGATCTAAAAATTAGATCCCCCAGAACCATAAGGGAAAGTATATAAGGATTATATAGGGGTGATAATGGGTCTATATAGGGGATCTATTTTTTGATCTTGCCAGGGGTCTGGGATCATTGTGTTCCGGGATGGCATTTTTTCCCAAATGTCCCTCGAAGGGTGGTTGTAATCACGCCGCTGTTCACCCCACCTTCACCTCCCCCCCTCTAGACCCCATAGGCACTATGAACAAACCCTAAAGGCCCAAGTACCCAATAATCATATACTTACCCCAGACCTGTACTATAATTACTATTATCCATATCCCAAGTACCCAATTATTGGGTATATGGACCCTTAAGGAAAAGTCAGGATAACAACTCTTTGTCTTTGATGCTTCTTCATCGCAGCATGAGGGGAGCAGAGTCAAATCACAACAGCCAGATGGGTGGTTGTCAAAATGATGGTCCCTTTTTGGATCCCTATTATGATACTACGTTATCTCATATCTAGGGTACCTAAAAATGGACCATAATTTTGACAAGCACCCAGATGTTACTCGGAGTCTTGGAATTCCGCAGGCATAGATGGTGCCCGGCTGTTCCAGGACAAAAACACAACCTTACATGAAACCTCAGCGCCTACACACTACACCCCAGAAGCAAAACCATTCAAGCCCCTTAATTCATGTAATCCATAACCCCGACATAAACCATTTACAATCCTATAACCCCTAAAACCCTAAACCCTACAAACCCTTACAAGTCTCTCCGCCATGCTCTTACCCAGCCTTCGGTGCTACGGCGAAGGGCAACACGAGATGGTGAGGCCGGCGCAAGGCCCGGATGAAGGCAAACTTGTCCTGAGGCGTTCTTCGGGTAGCATTGGGCTGCTGTTAAGGAACTCAAATTAAGTTACAAACCTTGTACATCCCTAGAATAACCCCTAAACCCTACATATTCCCCAAGTGACCCCTGTATGCCGAAAAACAGCAAAGTCTCCACCAGAGGCTCCAGAGTCAGGAGAAAAACAGAGCCTTAGGTTGGAATTGAGAGCGCCACATCTGCCCATAAGGTTAAGGGCTTCGGGTTTAGGGTTTAAGGGCTTGTGGTGTAGGGTTTAGGATTCGAGGGTACTATCCCAATAATGGAGAACCAAAGGGAAAAGAACATAGAACATGAACTGGACACAGGGGTTGATGTACTGGCTTATGGGGATTGGGTTTAAGGGATTTCGGGTATAGAGTTCAGGGACGTTAGGGATGAAGGTTTTGAGGACAAGGGTCTGGGGGGTTTGGGGTTTGGGGGTTTAGGGTTGAAGGCTTAGGCTTTCTGGCAGTTGGATTGAAGGTGTTTCACAGTTACTCCCGCAACCAGGCTTGAGCGAGGCGCCAAAAGCAAGGACTGTGAGCCGTAGCATGCGGAGGAAGCAGGAGACCACAACGCTAAAACGTCAACTTGACACCCAACACCCTAGACTAAAAAGCCTGAACCCTGAACCCGATACCCAACCCTAATTTAAACCCTCAACCCTTACAAAGCTGCTATCCGACATAAACCCTAAACTTTAGACCTCTGAAGCCTAAACCATACGGCAAACACTAATCTTAAAATCCTGAGCCGCAAACCATACCCCAGACCCCTCGCCTTAAACTCTGAACTCGAAACCGTTCAACGTCTCAACCTCACCGAAGGACCAACTGGGTTGCTGTTAACGAGCTTAAAGTAAGCTACCTTAATCTGGGTATACAGCAAATAATAGGATTTCCTTACTACAGTATCTTAATTCAAGTCCCTTAACAGCAACCCAGCAAAGGGTCATGTCCAGTGCTTCCGAAACTTGGAGGCTCAGAGAGAAATTAGGGCGGCCCCTAATCCCCTAATAATGAATGTTCGGTTTAGGGGTTAAGGGTTTTGGGGTTTCCCCCGTATTGTATGATGGTTCTACATTGGGTGTATTTAAGGGGGACCTCAGGATTAGGGGCCCAGGTACCTCGGATTTGTGGTCTCTAAAGGTTCCAAGTACCAAAATAATCTCCTAGGTCCTAGGTCCCCAACATCCTAAATCCGAATGACCTGTGATAATTCAAAAAGCATAAACTTGCCCTAATCCCTAACCTGAATCCCAAACTCAAGACTTCAAACCCCCAACCCCACAGCTGAATGTACAAACCTGAATAATTCATTTCCAGTATTCTTCCCTTATATCCTTGCATGCTTATCATACCCTAAACCCTGTATACTTAAGTACTTGGACCCCTAGGGTGGTTTACACAGCCTAGGCGTTCGTCTACTTGGGCCTATTTTGCTACATGCATGACAGAAACGGCTATATACATGGGAGTCTCCCAAAACTAGAGGTACCGTTTTTCTGGGTTGCTGTTAAGGAGCTTAAACTAAGTTACCATATTGTGGGTATAGAGTGAATAATAGGGCTTCCTCATTCTAGTAATCTATTCTAAGTTCCTTGACAGCATCCCAGGTTTGGGTCCCTATAAAAAAGGACCATAGCATTTCGGGGTCTATATTGGAGACCCCCGATTTGGGGAAACTACCACATGGTTCTTGAACCGTACGAAATCATCTCAACTTGGCCATAACATACACCTATACTTGGAGGATTTTTTGCCTTAGTACGTCTACTCGGTAACACGGGTTATGGGGCTTATAGCGGAGGTTGCTGGGGATACTTTTGGAGTTTTATTAAGCCCAAACACTGCAAACCCTGAATCCTGAACCATAGAGCTTAAGAGAGTAGCAGGAGACGTCTCCCAACCCTCCCCAGCCAAAGGGCCATCTGTCGGAAGGCTGTCCAACATCATCTCCCAGTTGTTACCTTAGGGTTTGGGTTTAGGGTTTATAGGGAAGGCGCTATAAGGGAAACATGATTTGGGCGCTGCGGGGTTTTCAAACAAAATGTAGGCACTGTGTAACATGGCCGAAGCGGGTTCTTAAACAGACACTTGAACCAGAAATCATGCTCGACCTTAGCATGCTTCAAAGTAAGGATTTCCGGGGAGAAAGGCACTTAGGGTCACCAATGATCTTCAGCATCGACCGCGCACCCTGAACCCCAAACTGTAGACCCCCTTTTAATCTTGCATGAAGCCGGTTCGTGGCCTGGCTTCGGAAATTTGGGCATTTCAAGCAATAATCTGGCTGTTTTGTCCCCAATGAACCCCGAAGTGATACAGCCTTTGCTGCATAGGACCCCACGGAATAAGTATCCAGGATTTTGAGAAATCCTCCCCCATTTAAGATCATGGGACGGGAAACTGCCATTTTTGGAAGCTCGAAGGCCACGCCGGCACGAACATCCACGACACATCAGGCTGGGATAGATATACAGTCAAGAAAAGTAGTGCCGGATACATGGGTTCTTAGAGTAGTCACAATCGCCGTAATCCTGGCAAGTCCTGAATGCCTGTTCCTGCTGAAGCATGCTTCGTCGAAAGAAAACAAAACCATACAACCTGAACTCCGCCTCCCCTACCGCACCCAAAGCTCCCGAAACCCTGAACAAAAACTTAAACCCCTAAACCCCCAAACTCTAAACCCTAAACCCCCAAACCCCCAAACCCTAAGCCCTAAACCCCTAAACCCTAAACCCTCAAACCCTAAACCCAAAACCCCCAAAACCCTAACCCTAAACCCTGAAGAGTCACGCTGCATCCCACCTCCAGCCAAATCCGCGTCGAGGAAATGCTGAGGCTACCGCCGGCCAACCTGGCTAGTAGCTAAGAACCTGAATAAATGGTTTAGGGTTTAGGGTTTGGCTTTAGGGTTTAGGATTTGGGTTTAGGGTTTAGGTATAATACAGAGGTATATATACTGGGGTTATGTATATATATATATCTATATATATATATACATGAGGGATAATAGAAAAGAAAATGGAAACTACTGTAATGATTCTGGATTTTGATTAGTACCTAGGAACCTGAATAAATGCCAGTATCCCCTAACAATCCACACGAATACTACCCCATATCAATCCATGTATTCTAGAACAACCCAAGCCCAAATCTTGTTGCTGAGTCCTCTGCGCTAGCAAGAACAGTACGATAGTAACAGTAACAGTATAACAGTCAAAGCAATAGTATCAGTACTCTGCATGGAGCTCAACTTTTGCGCACACCAGGTATTCTTGAGAGGTTCTCCCACTGTGGATGGAGGAAAACGTTCACCACCTCATATACCCAATGAACCCCCTAAGCATCCAATAAAACAATGTAGGTACCTTTTTTTGTTAATACAGATGTCGGGGCCCAATGTAAATATGATTTTGTATACTTGGGTGCCTGAGCTTTTCCGGTGTAAGACAGAAAGCCCAGAGAGAAAAAGCAAGCAAACCAACTGCACAAGATACAGCTAAGTAGCTGAAAGGGTCCTATAACCTTGGGGCAAACACGTTACTTGGAGTGTCATGGGCACTGAGTAAACAGGTTAAGAATCCCCATAAGCCACACAATAACCCCCATCAACCCCATGACGAACCTACTGACCAAGTCGCCAGGACCCTCCAAGTAAGAACTAAAGTTCAAGCTATCGCAGATTCCCCATGCTAACTTTTGCTCTCGAACCTATCCAACCCTCGCTGAAAAATGAGGTGGTTTCGGTCCATGGTCAAGCACGTGGATTAGACATAGGGAGTCTTTAATGTTCAGGGTGAAAAGCTTTGATTTAGACAAGGGATTACTTGTCGGCTGGGGTAAAAAACTCCTCTTATATGTGAGCTACAGTCTAAACTCCTGGTGTCCCCCTTCATGATCAGTATAATACTCCCCTATGTCGTCCCCTATATAACCCCCTTTATGGAATTTGGACTACCTAAACCCCAAAACTATGTAAAAATAATGGCCCTAAACCCAAAATAACAGCCATAAAGGCCATTAATTTACATACTTTGGGGGTCCAGGTATTGCTCATATAAGGATTATTACATCTCAAAGCAAGTCCCAGTTGCGGGGCCACTGGCACGCTGCTCTGCCTTAGTCTCACGGTGTTGGCCTTAGGGCTTATTTTGGGGTTTAGGGTTTAGGGTTTAGGGTTTTGGGATATGTCTTTCTTTGGGTGGAACTCTCAAGGAGGAGCCCCACAAAGACAACGGATTCTTTTGAACAAGGTGCGTTGGGGAAGGGTAGACATGCAAGATACTTGGAGGGTCATGAGGACTTAGTGAGTAGGCTAAGAACCCCTATAAGCCATGTAGCCCCAACTATCCCCGTTGATTATTAACCTACTTACTAGGTCTCTATGACCCTCTAAGTATCCTTTGCATCTCCTCGGAATACTATGGATATGACCTCCAGAGGTAGCCCAAAACATGGATCACAAGTTCTCCACTACGCTAGGATCCTACAACACTCGGATACGGCGAGATCAGGAAAACACGGCAAGTGCCAAAACCGAGATTCCTGCCAGAGGCGGATTAGGGTTTAGGGATGCTCTGGGGGTTCCCCCAAAACGAGGCACACAGTTGTAAACCTGGCCTACAATGCCTCACATCTTTTACAAGATTTCAAAATCCCCGTAACGCCCTCTGTGGTCCCCTATAAGCCTGAGCCCCAAACCTTCAAAACCTTGCACCCAAAACCTCACATCCTAAACCTTAAACCCTGGAATCCCCAGACACTAAAACCCCAAACCCTCAATGCTTCAAATTTCCAGCCCGGGAGCCGTCAAACCCTCAAAAGTGCAAGCCTCGGACGTCCATGTCCGAAGCTCATCATATCCCAAACGGGTCCATATAGCTACTTCGGGCTGAAGGTAGAGAGTATAGGGTTTATAGTTTAGGGCAGACAGTACACTCCGGAGCCCTAAGGTAACTATATGGGAACCCCTTTGGGGCCATAAGAATGTACTATATAGCTCGCAGGATCAGATCCTGACCCCACACAACCTCAACCCCCAAGCAAGGTCCAAATCAGGTCAAGTCAAGGGCCGCCCGAGGCGTTTAGGATTTATAGTCCCCCTTAAGTAGATAGAATATAGGGTATATGGGTATCTTATTATAAAATACCCAAAGCCATATTCCATCTACTTAAGGGGACTATAGGGTTTAGGGTCAGGCATGGTCTGGGAGTGCGGGGGTACAGCTGATACTAACAACCCTATATGAGCCATAATCTAAACTCCTAGTATCCCCCTTAACAACCCCTACAGTGGTCCCCTATATATTCCCCTATATAAGTCCTCTTTAAGGAGTTTAGACTACAGCTCATAAAGCGTTTAAGCAATAAACCTGATTGCTATTGGTATTGTTATTATCATTACATTCACACTCAACCCCAGGAACCCTGAATCCAAACCGTCTAAAACGGCCAGGACACAAGTGGATGCTCAGGTGGCTCAGGATCCCCAATCGGCTTTGGCGGGCAGCCTAGGAAGCGCGATCGGACCATTTTGGGGTTCAGTTTCCGAGGCGTACAAGAGTCACAAAGGGATTGCTGTAGGGACATTGGGGTAAGAGTTATATAGGCCTAGGTTATGCACAATTTCGGGCCTGGCGGCGCCCGCCCTGTACGCAACCATCATCAGCACAATTGGGATCCATCTTGGCTTCATTGGGACCGAAAACCCAAAACATACAGAAAGATCAGCAAAAGCGTTTTGAAATAGTTGTTTAAAAGCTCAGAAGCAACGTCTCGATGTATTTGAGGTGTAGAATTGCAGCAGAGACGAGCCTTGAAGTGCTGGACATATGAGCAAACCACCTACAAAACGCCCGTGCAGATTGCAGAGTTCAGGGGGCTTGCCTGGGTAGGGCTTGCCGGGGTAGCGCACGCAAAGCTGTTCGTCATGCGGCACACCTGCAATCAATGCTGGTATTTACAGTCGCAAATACGGCCCACAGAGCAGTTTGAGCGTTTGGCAGCGGTTTACAGCGCATCTTCAGGCTCCAGCAGAAACCACGAAATCATGAAGCCTGTGTAGGCATGATGCTGGCGCACAGAAAAGGGCCTAAGCCCTCCGCATCAGCGGGGGCAAGCCTTGGACCGTAGAGCACAGACTTTCAACCTGGGATACAACTTCAAGGCAGCAAATGGAGTAAAGTTCCCCAGCCAGCAAACGGAGGCTTAAGAAAGTAGTTCAATTGTGGTGACTACTGAGGTCTGCCGACCTTGGCGGGCGTGTTGGATGGTTTCATCCCTTACAGCCTACCCGCTTCCCTCCAGGCCCACCTCTGCAAATCTGGGGCCCGGGCCCCAAGCCTCTGGAGGCCCCGGCCCCAAGCCCCGGCCCCAAGCCCTAGGCCCCAAACCCCCCCCCAAGCCCCGTAACCTTGGCTTGTTGCACCGACTGATTTCCTTTCGCCAGGTGACCACCACGAGATTTTTGAGAAACGACGC